>JBBPOE010000126.1:0-53397 GCA_038091295.1 Tylopilus felleus | reverse complement strand
CGATTCTGGTTCTGTGCACCAGTCTAGTGCCCTCAGGTTGGGGAAGAGGAAATGTGACGGTGAGCAACTTGAAGCGCATGACAAAAATGCTTGGTCAAAGGCGTGGTAGAATGTGACTTCGTGGACACGGTGAGAATAGCGAGCGATAATATCCCATTCTGCAGAGGATGGTGGGACCTATCAAGATTTATTAGATTCATCGTAGAGAATACAACTAGTGAAAAACGGCTCACACGCGCTCTCTCCCAGTCGTAAACAGGGGAGAAAGATCGAATAAGAGGTTCGAGTGAGTCCAATCGCTGCCAAAGGCGATCAAGGGAAGGTTCGAGCAGCGCACGGCATGTCTGGCCCAGAGCAGCCAACGCTTGTTGCGATTCCCGCAGCTCCTTGGGCCGTTTCACCAATCGACGGTTATCGCCGGGCTTCGGCAAATGAAAACCGCCTAAGATGCACTGCAACAGTTCTGGGATGAGCAGAGGGTTGGGGCTTGCCAGTGCAGCTGGAGGGTCGAGCGTTGATTGCATCATCGTGATCGACAAAGAAGGCATAGCTATTCTTGTTGGGTTTTATACGGCCAAGGTCCGAGTCGCTGGCCCGTGCCTCGCCCCTGCCGGCTTATCACTTCCACCACCTCCTTTTTCCCTCTCCGACCTGGCGAGGTTTGAGCGTCTCATTCGTTTCCGATAAAACGAGTCGTTTTAGCTCACCTTTGTCCTCGCCTTCTCTCGCCAAGTTACATAAGCAAACTCTGTTGTTCCTCCGGTCTACTCAAATTCATAACTTATGGTACGCCGTCCAATTATATGGGGTATACATGGCGAAAGATATTTGGAGGATGACAAATTATGGTATAGGCCTAGGGTTCGCTCCCGTTTGTTGTATGTACCGTCCGATCCAAGGTATCCCTAAAGATAAAATACGTCTCGACATCGGTTGGCTATAGATACGTATCCCCGTAGTCCTCGCATATCTCAACACAACACTAGCCTTCCTGCAGGTACTCGTTAACCTTCTGCCACTGCAACTGATACTCCTCTGGAGGCCGATACGCGGGTGGCCGAGCACCTATGAAATTGACATTGACGGATGTGACAGACGGGATATGCTTCGAGAGGAAATCTGCCACTAGACGCGCATCACGGATGGGTGAATCTGGGAGCCCGATAGCTCTGAGAATGGTATTGCACGCATCCCCGCTCGGTGGCACATCCCTGGCATCGAGGGACAGGCTGAGTCCACGTAGTCGCGGGCAAAGTTTGAGGAGCGACAACAACCCTTCCAGGGTGATGGGCGTGCCAAAGCATCCGTGGCTGCACTTGAACACGAGGACTTCGAGCATGGGCCAGTTGCGAACC
This sequence comes from Tylopilus felleus, assembly GCA_038091295.1. Lineage (NCBI taxonomy): Eukaryota > Fungi > Basidiomycota > Agaricomycetes > Boletales > Boletaceae > Tylopilus > Tylopilus felleus. Next base: position 52,042 of record JBBPOE010000126.1, on the reverse strand, counting down.
AACTCTACAAATTCTTCATCGTTGAGAAAGACATGGTTGAGTAGGGAGACCACTAGTTCACGAAGGTGTTTGAAGGATGTGAGAGGAAGTAGTGTGTTGTAAGTTAGGCGATGGTTGGAATGGTCGTAAAATATGTTGATGACTCCGTGAGAAAGGGCGAACGAGTTGCGAAATGTAAGAGTGAGTGACTGCATGGTATCTGTGCGTTGAGGGGAGGCCAGTGCAATCAAGAAAGATGAGATGGCCATTGGGTCATGCACACCAGTGAGACGGAGGCCGAAGGTATGGAACACTTGGTCTTGTGCTCGTAGGAGGCTAGGAACGAAGTTAAGGTCCCATACATGCAACTCCAGCTCCTTCACGCTGCGAAATGGGATATCTGTAGACGTGATTTGAATGTTGTCCAAATTTGATTCCTTCGGATGGATCACCAAAGAGGCCATTCTGAGTTCCGGAGACAGTATGACGGGTGTCAGCGCGGCATCGTCGATGGGAACGGAAACCTCGAGAGATTCGAGATGTTGGTGAGTAGCAACGGCCTGCGAGAGCTGGTGGATTTCTAATGAAGTGATCGGCATGATGAAGTAAACGGCTTGGTAAATGTCAAATTTGAGGGATTTGAGCTTCAATCGTGGACCAAGTTCAATGCAGTTTTCAAGAAAGTCCACGATGCTGTCTGTCCGCTCAACAATGGCTGAGAGAGTAACGAGACTTGGAGAAAGTAACCGATCCATAATCATTTCTAAATCTGGATCGATGGTCGGTATGTATGACCACCTTAGGACCTTCAGGTTGGGGAAGAGGAAAGGTGACTGCAAGGAACTTGCGGCAGATCCCAAGAATAAACGGTCTATTTTCGAGTCGGTCGCGAGTTCGCGGATACGGTGGGAATAGCGAGTAATGATTTTCCATTCTTCACGGGATGGTGGAACCTACCGACATTTATTAGACCCGTCGGTGAGAATTCCGGTGTAGTGAAAGACGACTCACCATTGCCCTCTCCTCGTCGGCAGCTGGGGCGAAAGATCGGATAAGGGGATCGAGCGATTCCAACCGCTGCCAAAGGCGATCAAGGGAAGGCTCTGATAGTGCGCGGCATGTCTGAGCCAGAGCAGCCAGAGCCCGTTGCGTCACCTTCAGATCCTCCCATGGTGGAAACCGATCTTGAAGGTTCAATTCCGGTATATCAAAACAGTCTAATATGCACTGAAATAACTCTGGTATGAGTAGTGGGCGGGGCTTTGCAGCTGGTGAGTTGGCCATTGATCGCGTTAATCAATGAAGAGGGCAGGCATATGAAGCTGAGCGGAGTTCGAAGCTTCAAGTTGACCTACCGGACCGACCAGTCCGCAATCACTGGCTTGACATTTTGGAATAGCCCTTCAGGAAGACCTCGCTTAAGCAATCGACAGACGAAACTCGTGTATCTGAAGCTATCAGGTTCACGAATTTTTGGCGGGGCCCGTACATCAATAGCTAGGGTGCCGAAGAGCTTAACGATCATCTTCAGCCTAAGTGCCGACCGTCCTCCAAGTCTCAATACCACACCATTCTCCCTGCAGGAACTCATTGACCACACCTTACAACAAATCCTACCCATCCGGGGACCTACACGAGCACGACGTATCCCAAAAGCGACGTGTGTCGATAGATGTCACGGACGGGAAAATTTTTGTCTAACAAATTTCGCCACCAGACTAGACGGTGGATGAGTGGATTTGGGAACAAGACTCGAGACATGCGGGATTAGTGGTTTCAACGTCTACGCGCCTCAAAAGGTGATCGAGGGAAGGTTCTACCAATGCATGGCTAGAGCGGCCACTCGTTGCATCTCCTGCAGGTCCATGGGCGGATGCATACAATAGTGGGTTGGGTTTTGCGACAGTTGAAGTGATCGCATCAAATGTTGACCGTTATCATCAGAGAAATAATGGTGGCGAACCCATCAGGGAGTCGAGCAGGAGAATCCTGCAGACCTATCGAGAAGTTACACAAGATTAATCTAATGGTGCTACACAATAAGTTGCTTCTCGAAGCTGAATGCAAAAGATACGTACTTTGAAGTCCTCCAAAATCTCAAAGCATGTCAGTCTCCCTCTCCCTGCAAATACTCGTTGACCTCGTCCCACAGCAATTCGTAGTCCTCCAGGGGCCGATACGGTGACACGGGCGGGATAGGTGCGAAATCTACATCGATGAATGCCACAGACGGGATGCATTTAGCGAAGAAATCTGCTACGAGACGCGCATCGCGGATGGGGGAATCTGGGAGCCGAAGAATTGGAATCTTGTTTTCGCACACGTCCATGCTCGTCTTCATTGGAACATCCCTGGCATCGATGGACAGCCTGAGATCATGTAGTCTGGGGCAAAGCATCAGGAGCGATAATAACCCTCCCAGGGTGATGGACTTGACACGATGCCCATTGCCATTGTTGCCATTTAGTTCGATAGCTTCGAGCACGGGCCAGTTGCGAGCCAAGTTGACCAACTCTTCGTCCTCGAGAACGGTATGGTTGACCAGAAGGATCACCAGTTGACGAAGATGTTTGAAGGACGTGAGAGGGCGGAATATATCGTACGTGAGGTAGTGATGCGCGGAGTTGTTATAGACTGGGTCGTAATATTCATCGTATGGGGCGTGTGAGTCGCTGAGTGTGAGATGAATTGACTGGAGGGATTCCGTTCGCTGAGGTGAAGCCAGGGCCGTCATGAGAGAAGAGATAGTTTTGGCGTCATGCAGGCCGGTGACATGGAGAAAGAAGGCTTGGAACTTTTGGTCCTGTGGTCGTAGAAGGCGAGGAACAAACTGGAAGTCCCAGACAAATAACTCCAGTTCCTTGACATTGCGGAATGGGATGTCCGCGGACGTGATGCCAATGTTGCCCAGGTTTGGTTCCATCGAATGGAGCACCAAGGATACAACTCTGAGTTGTGGGGACAGCATGACGTGTCCCAACGCGACACCATCAATTGGGAGGGATAGTTTGAGAGATTCAAGATGCTTGTGCGTACAAATGGCTTGCGAGAGCTTGGGAATTTCCCATGTAGATCCATTTTCGGGATGGAAAAAGGATTGGCAAATTTCAATTTCAACGAACTTCAGTCCTGGACAAAGCAAAGGGTAGTTCTGAAGGAACGAGTCGACTCCAGGTTGTGCCCGACAGAGCGCGGTTGACAGAGAAACGAGAGTGGGGGAAAGTATCCGATGCATAGTCTCTGTCAAATCCGAATCTGCCGAGATGATTGGCACGGAAAACTTGAGCGCCCTCAAGTTGGGAAAGAGGAAAGGCGACTGCGAGTAGTTTGAAGCGTCGTGCAGAAAGAGATCGCCGATGAGTGAGTGAAGCGTGAGTCCCCGGACGCGGTGAGAATACCGATTGATGATTTCCCATTCAGCGGAGGATGGTGGGCCCTACCAACATACCGACAGTTATCAGGCGCATCGGTGTAAGCTCAAGGAATGGCTCACATTCAATCTGTCCGTTTTCGCAGACGGCGAAAAACATCGAATAAGGGGATCGATCGACTCCAATCTTTGCCAAAGGCGATCAAGGGAAGGTTCTGATGTTGCACGACACGTCCGAGCCAAAGCCGCCATTGCGCGTTGTGCCACCCGCAGGTCTGCTTGCGTAATCCTGTGAGGATACAAAGGTACTGGATCTTCTTCCGGTATAAAAAACCAGTCCAGGATGCATTGAAATAAGTCTGGTATTAGCAGTGGGTTGCGTGTTTCTGGGGGAGGGTCGAACATGAAGATCGCTATCTCTTGGAAGATCCGGTTAAATGTTTAAAATAAACCCTAACCCTAACATGAAGACCTCAAAATTGTTTTATCGAAAGTTCGTCTCTTTCTTCCATGGCTTCTAGAGCCATCAAACACTTCAGGCTTCGGGAGCTTGCAAGAGCCCCTCCTCCTCCTCCCCTTCCCAAGCCAACCCCCGCGTCGTCCACTTCACCCTTTGACTTTACCAAGTTCAACTTTTCGCAACCTGCTCACGTCGCACCCGAATCGTCTGAATCAACGAACAACTTCCCAAAGCGCGCAAATCCGTTCATTACTACGAAGAACTCGCAAACGGGTCGATGGGCACCGCCGAAATACTCCCTGCGCCAACAGGCAGACCTGATCAAGAAAGCCCGCGCGTCGGGCACCTTGGCACTGCTCCCACCGTCACCGAAAACGTCTGCGGCGCACCTTGCAGCCATCGCGTTTGCCAAGGCGCAGCCGATTTCCAAAATACCTCAGCCGCAGGTTGCTGCACCGGAAACCCAGATTGAGACAGATGCGAATGGCTCAGAGGAGCGGTGGTCCCAACCTATCGAATGGGTCGGCGAAGCGAAGGAGCGCAAGGTGCCCGGAGCAGAGATTGGTAACAGGCTTTATGCAGGCAAGAAGCGCATGTTCAAGGGCCACAAGTGGGAGCGCATGGCGGAGAATAAAGCTTTAAAGCGCAGGATGCTCATGCGCGACATGGCAAAACGTATACAGCGCTACAAGCGGGCGAGTGTTTCTCGTTGCGTTGCATTTGCGTCCCGTCCTTACGGTGTTTTTTCTGTAGTATTACAAGAGGAGACGACCGAATCCTCTGAAGCCCTCCAAATCGTCAGGCGGGAAGCTTCCGTTCTAGATATCATGTATGGTGCATCATTAATTGCAATAACCACCTTGTCGTCTACTCGATTTCCCTACCCTTGCAAATCCCAGTTTACGATCGTCCCTCACAATTCTGGACGCGTATCGCCTATGTTTCCCTCCCGTGTTCTATCCAGAACATCCGGATGCAATGCTGTCTTTTCTTGGCTTCTCTTCTGCATGAATTCTCTCCAATCAATTCAATTCGCTTTCCCAAGAGTTTCACATGGATATTCACTTTTCTGATGCGGCGGGGCAAGGCGGATGGAGAGGTCCGAAGGTCTACTGCTCGATCCTGCTTTAATTAGACGACGGTACAGATGGTTCAAGGCTCAGGCGCTCACCCTGGAACCACGTGCAGTACCACATCGCCTACAAGGACGTCGTGCACTCCGTGACTGGAAATTGCGGCGGAAAGGTATCCAGAGAAGAAAGATCCTTTCCGTGGCGATCGCAGCCTCCACCACGAAGTTCCTTCACCATGCTTGCGGCATCGCACAATCCGAACTCGCGCGCCCTTGATCAGAACCGCGAATAATATTCCCAAGAGATACGCGATCCTTGCTTGTCACACATCCTCCACTTCATTGACGAAGGGAACAGTGAACCTGATATCGTGCCGTCCTGAATAATCTATGTCTCTCGACAGGTGGCTGGAAATGACATCAAGCTTGGACGCCTGAAGAATGCGAAGTACAGGTTGCGTTTCGGTTTTGAATGCACGTACATCTTGATTGAATCAACCGTATCACAGACCCATGGAGAAGGTCGGACATTTACCGATCCTGAATTACCGACTTGGTAGGGCGGTGTGAACTCAGCCAGCTGATGTGACCACCAATGCACTGAAGACAGTCGACTAAAGGCTTCAGACTGAATAACTCTCTGAATTTCGAATTACAGGAATACGATTGGCCGGTCAGAGGTAAGACGCCAGTTGGTCGGCCGATTCTTGCCTTGCTTTATTGTAAATGGAGCTCGGCATCTATCATCATCGGCGTGCGTGTTCACTTCGCTTGTTAAGTTTGACGGCGTGGGTATAGACACCATTCCGACGTGGGTATACCCGCATTCCCTCCGATTTACCACTTCATGTCTCTCACCGGTATCACGATGGTGTGTAGAAATCCGCATGGCCAATATTATATTATGTGTACTATGCACGCGCTGTTGCCACAACACTGAGTTTGTTTCGAAGTTTGCTTGTGATGATCCGAGTCGGTATGCATTTTCTGATTTGCTTGAGAATGGGGCCTCTTGAAGGAAGCTCGCACATTGCGCGGCCCTGAGTGACATTGGGAGGGCCACAACTTGAAATGCACGGTAGGATCGATCAAAGGCCGTTTGGCTTAGACATGCCCCGACGAGGATGGATTTCTGAGTTATTCATTGGTCGAGCGGATCCGGGCTAAATCGGTCTTCATCGATGATCTAGAAATCGACTCATCACGCTGACTGGTATCCTCGAGAGTGACGTCATCCAGCTTTCTGTCATCCCCGTATAGTGTCTGGGCGTCGTCGCGACGCCACATAGATAAGCACTAGCAGGGAGCCGCTGAGAAAGGGTTTCGGGGGATGCCTATAAATGTCTGGTACGCAAATTTAGGTGCTGCGCATAACGTGTCGATGGTGACCGTACCGTGGTAATTGGACTGATAGAGGTTGTCGTTTAGAGGGCGGTCAATGGTTTTGCCATGAGTGGACATAAAAAGAAAGGACCCTATATGTGTGTGTGACAAGTTTAGCTCGATGATGCGAACCGCTTCGACTCCCCAGGCTGGTTTCTTGGGTCCCAACATCCCATGACCTCCGTCTTTCGACTTTCTTAGAAGCGTTTTTGACGCTCGACCCCCACCCGCTCGTCGTCTGGTCTCACAGTCCCATCTTTGCTGTTAGCCGCTTGAATGTAAGCTGTCCTCCCGAGTCACAAGCTACACGGAAACTGACTAAACTAGTTTCGGCCCCTCGAAAACGTGTCCGCACCACAGATAACACCGGTCCTGTACTAGTCTCGCTTCCATGTTAACCACCACGATGGACCACTCGCCTCCCGACCAGACGCCAGTGCGTTCGCCGCCTTTCCAGGTATGAGCAGTCTTACCCTTTCCACGTCCGCCACGTTTGAAATATGCCTGCTCACGGCCGCATCGGCAAGGCTCGCGCGCTCCACTTTCTCAAAAAATTCGCCCTACGTGGACGGAAGAGTGGCAGAAAGGTCAAAGACACTGTCTCCACTGTCGCCATACCTACCCAAGACTGTCAGCGGGCACACTCCTCCGTGGACCTCTTGCGCAAACCAGCCGTATCGCCCCTCATCGGGTTTAGGGTAGAAGACGGCCCTAATCCTATGGATACCGACGACTCGTCTCAAGATGCTTCGGCAAGCGGTAATTCATCCCCATTACGACCTAGACGTCACTCCGCTTGGGATGCTTTGCGCTCTGCACCCATCCACTCGACTTTCGCCGGTCATGATGCTGCGCCACTCTTCTTTCGTGATCAGGCAACTTCAGGGGATCAAGCCCTCGTCGACGACCCCGGAAAGCTACTCGCTCCGGCGCCATTGTTCTCGCGATCCAACACGTCCCTCGATGCTGGTGTGCAGCCTGTCCGATCTGCCGAATCAAGTCCCGAGATCTCGCCGCAGATCAGCGTCGCTCCAGAAGCGACGCCTTACGAGGAGGCTGTGCCAGACACGCCAAAAAATGACACAACACGACGTTCGGGGGATGTCTATCCCCATAACGATACCCTCATGAACCCTCCGACTGACCCCACGCCATCGACCTCTTCTGACAGTGGCAATCTCTCAAGGACCCAGTCATTACGAGCCATGGAAGTTTCTACCTCAAAATCTATCCCAACGCGTCCTCCGTTGGTGCCTCGCCACAGCGCCCCCCTGCCTCCGCCATTCCGTGTCACGACGGAACGTGGTCTTCGGTTATCTCCATCAATAATTACGAGACAACCAATTCCATTACTCAATTTACCGGCATTGCCGCCACCACTCTCTGTCCCAGACTCTCCACCAAGGCGGAGGGTACCCCTTCGAAGCATGCCTTCGTTGTCCAGACATGGTCATAGTAACACTGAATGTCAAGCAGATCACGAGACCGCGACGCTAGGGGATTCAGACGAAGACGACGAAGGCGACGAAGAAGAGTTCATCGACGCTTCCAGCGTTCACCAAAGCGACGACGAAGACGATGAGCCACGTAGCGCTGGTCCATCTACCCAGGGCTTCAAAACCTTGCAAAAACAGCCCATGAGGGATGACGGATCTGTCTCCGAAAGTCCCATTTCTCCCATGTCGCCGCAGAACGATACTTTCGGCACGAATCTTGCCGACTGCTCTTGTTCCAAGACCTACGTCCAGCCAAATCGTGTTGTGCCATTGTCTACGTCTCTGGAGATGTATCCATTCTCTCCCAACGTACACAATATCGAGGATGTTACCCAGCGCCATCCCCTGAATCCTGGCCTCCCGATACCTGGAGCTTCTCGGTTGGAGAACGGACCAAGTCTTTACCGTGTTGCCTCGCGGAGCATGGTCAACCTTGGTTCTACTCGTCGCGTTGATATACCTGTCAAATCAAGGGGAACGGTGGGGTCTAACCCAGCGTCAACATCAGGGCATACGAGCGATACTCGTGAAGAATCAGAGGAAAGTGACACCGAAGTCGTGATCGGACGTCTCCTGCGACGTACTTCTATGCCCAGTTTCCATCCTACTTCAGATCCGCCACCATATCCTACGTTCAACCCACGTCCAAAGGAAACCGCCGCGCCACGTGAGGACGAAGGGCGAGAACAACTACCGCCATACAGCAATTCCCTGTATCTCATAGCCATCATGCCCCGGAAGATGGAGTTTATCTCCCCTGGTGTACAGGCCAAGGACCGCAAGTGGAGACGGGTGGTGTGCGAGCTGGAAGGGACCACCTTTCGGATATATAAGTGTCCTCCCGGAGCGAGTGGTGCGGGTGTTTTAGGAGACTGGTGGGAGAAACACGTGGGCGTTGGCGACGTGGCCGGTCCTAATCCACCTCGGAAGAAAAAGGGCACGGAAGAACCCTTTGAAAGACCGGCGAAGCTGAGCATCGATGACCCCCCCACCACACCTACCCCACCGACCGAACCCTCGGGACGATCGACGTCTGTCCCTCCAGCGAGGCGACGAACTGGATCTCAGTCATCGATGACAACCCAATCTACGATGACGTTTACGCCCCGACCGGCAAAACGGATGTCAGCTGCGAGCTTCTTGTCACCATTTAGGAGTGCAAGCACCCCTCGGGGCGAGTCGAGTATTGGGGAGGCTTCGCGTCCTCAATCGCACGAGCTCGAGCTGTTGCCTGTCGACATGCAAGAGAGTCGTTCGTCGTTGTCGCACGAGTCCAATGGGCGAACGACGCCAGTCGCATCGAGTCGGCGAATATCTCAGCCACCACAGCCCCGGTCGGCTTCGCGACTCACGTTTCTGCCCGTGGCGACCGGACGAACGCCAACGTGGCGCAACGGCGAGATACCGAAGCCGCCCAAGTCTGACCTCGTACGTGCATATACCTTGCAGCACGCGGAGAGTGGGTTGGGGAACGATTATCTAAAGCGGAAAAACGTGGTCCGGGTGCGGTTGGAAGGGGAACAATTCTTGTTGCAAGCACCCAATGTACCGGCGGTGGTGGAATGGATCGAGGTAGACGATCCGATTTGCCAATCTGGTTGAGATCTACGTCTGATTGGTTGATGGTAGGGACTCCACGCCGGAACCAACATTGCGCTGGACATTGATCAACGACCGATGCCGAGAGGACCGATGTTTCCAAGGTCGGTGTGGGTGTGTTTCATGTCGGTGCGTCGGCTGATGGGTGTTTCAAGACGACGGCGACGGCGGACGCGACGTACGCAGGGGGAGGAGAGCTCAGGGCAGCGATCGTCTGGGTCGCAGGTGCCTGCGTGATACGTCGAGGTCTCTTTATTGGACATGGGCATCTGCATAGACGTGTACATTGTGCGCTCATATGTATGTCTTTTTTTTTTTTCCTTTCGCGGAATAATAAACATCGGCGGTATGGAATGAGGGGTTAGGAACGGGCTAGGGCAGAGGGTCTAATCGGAACAGAAGACGAAAATTCTGTACAGTATTGACTGCATACGGTTCAGGACGATCGGATGGATGGTGGATGCGACGTATGGTTGATGGGCTAGTATTATCGACTTGTTTTGGCGTGACCATGTAAGGTGGTACAGCACTAGTGGTATGTAACGTCAACGGAGACAGAGCCCGGATTCGTGGCCCAGCCAGTTCTTGGCAGGTTTCAAGTGGACTTGGAGGCGGCGGCGTACGGGACATGCGGCTCCGAGCCTAGGGGGTACCGCTGCATCTGTAAGTCCCTCATATAAAAGGGTGGTTTTCAGGTTTTCATCTCGGGTGGAAGATGTGTCTCCTCGAACCACTTCTCATTTCCAAAACTATGGTTTCTTTGAGCAGCAGTGTGGATGGTCATTCGTCTTTTTTTTTTCTGTGACAGTACGTGGTCAACGAGGGAAGGCGGCGCAACTGCAAGAGTACGAAATCAAATACATACCTCTGCATGGAAGTACGCGAGATTGTCAGCCAGCTCTATTGGAGTTAGAAGCACCCGTCAAAGATCTGTGGTGCGTCCTCACTGTTGCCTACCATACCATATCCCTGGGATGACGCAATATGCCGCCGGTACGCCCGACAGGTGACATCCATGGTCAATACCATGACCTTCTGCGGTTTTTCGAGCGTGGAGGGTTTCCACTGTTAGCAGTAAATTAACCTGAGGCAATTGATGAGATCATCATGAAAGAAATGATTCAAAGCACTGACGTCAGTGGCAATGCATACAGAGAGATCACTTCCTCGGATCTCAATGATAGGGAGGACCTATCATTGAACTGGTTGCTGCCCTGTCCTTACTCTCATTGATTGCTTCTAGTTGAGGAATTGATGGCAAGAGAAGTTCTGCTAGTTTGACCAGTGAGAATCATCGCATGAATGGTCGGAGAGCTTCCAAAGGAGCATCATGATACTTATAGGTAGAACACTTACTACATGCTGAGATAAATCTTCAGCTGAGGAATCACATTGCGGATCGACGAGCCTCCACCTGTCACGCCGGCGAGGCTCACACCACGATCGACATCTGTCCACCGACGAACCGGATCTTGATCATCGATGACACCCAATTTTCATCGACGTTTACGGCCCAGCCAGTAAAACGCATGTCGGCTGCGAGCTTCTTGGTACCGGCGTTTAGGATTTCACTGAGGGCTGAGACTCCGCATCCCCGAGCCCACGAGCTGAACCGTTGCATGTCGATATAAAAGCGTTCGTCGTTATCGCGCGAATGTGCAGAACGAGTGGCGCTGGTGGCTCGGCGAATGTCTCCGCCACCACAGCCTCGGTTGGCTTCGCGACTCACGTTTCTGCCCATGGCGACCGGACGAACACAGACTCCTGACGTAACGGTGAGATACCGAAGTCGTGTAAGTCTGACCTGATATGTCGGGTTGGAAACATTTTTCCGAATCGGAAAAACGTGACCCAAGTGAGGTTGGAAGGGAAGCAACTCTTGTTGCAAGTACCCGATGTACCAGCTATGGTGGAATGGATCGAGGTAGACGACTTTGCAAATCTGGTGAAATCTAAATGTGAGTTGCTTTTTTGCTGGGGCTCCACGACAGGCCAGTATCGGTTGTACTGGATATTGATCAAAGACCGATGCCACAGGGACTGATGTTTCCAAAGTTCGTTTTTTTGACATGTTCGTAGACTGAAGGGGTTTCAAGATAGCTTAGGGCAGCGACCGTCGTGGTTGCAGGCGCCTGCGTGACACGTCTCGGATTTTTACTGGACGAGGTAGACGCGTATAAAGTGCGCCAATTTTTTTTCTTTGTGGAATGATGAAAATGGGAGGTTTGCATTTTCTTCCCACGGTTTTTGCTGTATACCACGTTCGGTTTTTGCCTTTTGCCATCGTCGCATCAAACGAGCTCCTCCGTTATCTTGTATCCGTACTCTCATCGATTTTCCTTTTCAACGGTTTTCTTTCTTCCTCCTGGTGCTGGCAGCCGACGAAAGCTATTGCCCAAGCGCTCCTCTCTCCACACTTTCTCGCCAAAATTCGACCTAGCGCAGCCGTAAAGGATCAACGTTAGGGCCTTGTTTTTTCCACCAACAACATTCATACCTCGCACCTTCCGTCAACGTCTCAACAATCGAAAAACCACTTCACGCAATGGCTGATACTGTAACGGATATCGATCTGGACTCGGTCATCGACCGACTGTTAGAAGGTGGGTGGCGTGTGTCATTCGGTCGTCTGTCGGGCGCATGGTAGAGGAGGGGCATACAAACACCACACGGCGCCGTCCAAGCTGGGTGGCGTCGGAGGACAAGCACGAGGGTGGGCCCAGGTTGCCCTGCGGCATGGAGTCGCAAGCGCAGCAATGCGGCGGTGTTGCGCATGAGTTGGCGTGGGTCGGCTGGAAAAAACGGTTGTCTCGGCTGGAAGATGTGTCCCCTCTTGCGCATTTTCACTCCCAGGCTATGCTGTGGTTTACTTTTGTTCAAGCAGCGGTGCTGATGGTCGTCCCTTTTTTTCCCACTTTTTTCTATGACAGTGCGTGGTAACCGACCAGGCAAGCCGGTGCAACTACAAGAGTACGAAATCAAACATCTCTGCACGAAAGCACGCGAGATTTTCATAAACCAACCAATTCTACTGGAACTAGAAGCACCCATCAAGATCTGTGGTGCGCTCTCACTATTGCCTACAACGGTATATCCTGTAATGACTCATTTCGCCGGGATGCCTGACAGGTGACATCCATGGTCAATACTATGACCTTTTGCGACTCTTCGAGTATGGGGGCTTCCCACCAGAAGCCAATTACCTCTTCCTCGGCGACTACGTCGACCGGGGTAAACAATCCCTCGAAACTATATGCCTTCTCCTCGCATACAAGATCAAGTACCCTGAAAACTTTTTCATCCTCCGAGGAAATCACGAATGTGCAAGTATCAACCGAATTTACGGTTTTTATGACGAATGTGTGTCGTCCTTGTCATCACTCCGAGCCGTGGTCGGTATTGACAACAGTGCCTAGGCAAACGGCGGTACAACATCAAGCTATGGAAAACGTTTACTGATTGCTTTAATTGTCTACCCATCGCTGCCATCATCGACGAGAAAATATTCACCATGCACGGCGGATTGTCTCCCGATCTTCAATCAATGGAGCAAATAAGAAGGGTGATGAGACCAACGGATGTTCCAGACACTGGTGCGTCTGCCTCCTGCACGGCCCAAGGCACTATCTCACACCGATCGGGCAGGACTACTCTGTGACCTTCTGTGGTCGGACCCAGACAAAGACATTACTGGGTGGTCGGAGAATGACCGAGGCGTCTCGTTTACGTTTGGACCGGATGTCGTGTCGAGATTTTTGCAGAAACATGACATGGACCTCATCTGCAGAGCACATCAGGCACGTTTCAACCACGCACCATGACGTCGCTTGCCAGGTTCCAAGGCTGACGTGTCACAGGTCGTGGAAGACGGTTATGAATTCTTTGCAAAGCGACATCTTGTTACCTTATTCTCAGCACCAAATTATTGTGGAGAGTTCGACAATGCTGGCGCCATGATGAGCGTTGATGAGACCTTGCTGTGTTCGTTCCAGGTGAGTTGTCACGTGATCACTTGTAGCTGATTTGGTAACGCGGCCCAAAGATCCTTAAGCCCGCCGAGAAAAAAGCCAAGCACCCATATGGAGGCATGAACATGGGACGTCCGGTGACACCACCTCGCAAACAGAAGAAGGGGAATAACAAGACTGGTTAAGTCAGGTGGAGCCTTCCTTCATCTTTCTTGGTCCAGTTTCATGTTTATTTTCTCTTCTTTAACTGTGTTTTCTTTTCGGTTATCCCGGTTGCGACTGGCTATATCTTGCTAAAGGGATTGTTAATAATGATGGGAATGACGATAGGCCTCGCACCGGCCCTCCTCGTTGGCGGGGCTGCCGAAGCTAAGCAACGTGGTGGAACCTGCCTGGAGACGAGGTTGAGGTGATGATGGACCCATTTCGCGTGGTACATTGGCGATGGAAAGCGATCACCACCACCACACCACAATCCCTACGTATCTATTCGTTCACTTCGGACATGATCCTCTCTGTAAACAAAGCAGTTTCTATCCTTAACCTCCCACTCGCGCGGAGACCATCAACGCTCTCGGCTTTCCCCTTCCATGTGTACCATTTTTCTTCTCAGGTGACAGTAGTGAACGTGGATCCCTTGCTGACGTCGTTTTCTTTTTCTCTTCTTAGCCATCCTTCTTTCTCGCAAGGCATGTTCGATAGCCAGGCTGATCCGTTCATCTCTGTATCACCTCCCTTTTCTCCTTTTCACTCTCTTCTCTATCCCCCCTACCCCAATTGTCACAGTAGGTCTGTCCATACACTACATTGACTTAATTTTCTCGGGGACTCCTGGGAGGTTGGAATGATTGCAGTGGATCTGTCGAGTTTGGCGAACTTGGCGAGATCAACCTTTGCCACTCGATACATGCCATCTGCATTATGCTGCGATGCTTCTCGGTTTGGCTTGCATGGTTCGGATGTTCGCTGCGCCTATATGGTGTGTAATGTGGGTGATTGTGCGGGATGTTGTGGAGTGTGGCATGAGATGCCGCACTACGACCCGGTTACTAACGAGGACTTTAATTAATTTCCTAGCGAACCCTCCCGCCATAGGTACGGTGCCTCGACATTCAGATTTCAACAGTCAATTGAAAAGGATTCCCCATCCCATGGACCTGGTTTGCCAGTGATCCTATGGTGGCCGTCGTGGGGTCACGCCTTCCTACTCTTGACAGTGGTGCATCGCCGTGAGCGATTCAGATCCAGGAGGCTCGAAAGCTTCCCCTCCACCCAACCCTTCCTACTGTCCCAAGCGAGGCCCTTTGTTGCCCTATCTCTGCCTTCTGACATATCCGGGCTCCCCCAACCTTCTTCCTGTCAGTGCTTCTCTTCACTTTGCAACCGACTCGGAAACGTGTTCAAGGGCGCTATGACTTAAATGGACGACGCTGACGGGCGTCACTCGCACGACACGTACGTTCCATTCCATATACACTGGGCAGATAGGGCGGACGCGGAACCAGAGGGAGGAGGGACTATTTACGGTCCAGGGGTGGACGGAGAACTCCGTGAGCAGGACCGATACCATCCGTGAGTATACGGTACCATTCGTCGGTCCCGGGGTACGGTGATTTTCACCAAGGACCTGGTTCGATGTTCTAAGTCCGTGGTCCGAGTCTGTTGGCGCGCCGGCTTGTGGGGATTTCATTCACGCGCACTGATGACCGTTGCTCCGACGCTTTGGCTTTGACGTTTCCTCCAACACAACGCCCAATGTCATTGTCGACATCGTGTGCCTTGCCTCTCTGAACGTGTCAGGAGGCTGCTGGATCTAAAAAACGTTTAGGAAATAATTCGGAGAAACATGTGGCCCCGTGTCACGAGGTGCCCCATATTGATGAACCAGTTTGATGGGGAAGGCGGGGTAAGGTGGGACTTTGTGCAAGGGCGTGGAGTCAATGTTGTCCCCTCCCCTTTTTCCAGCGACGGTCGGTCTCGTTGATGTGGTGGTGGTGATGGCATGTCAATGGGTGCAGTACGGGTGCAGGCTTTTCTGCTCTGATAGGTAGATAAGCCCTGGTGTGACCGCGGTGTGGTCCACCCCCTGAGAGATATCTCCTCTTTCAACCCGACGTAGGGCTGCGGCGAAAAATCGTTTTGTCGGCTAAATATATGTATGGGTTAGCTTCACGAGTCGCGATCAGATGGAATCTCGAATTCTTGGAAACATATTGTACACAAATGAAAGTTGAGAGAGAGGGGCATGCGTAAAGCTGGTGATTAGTGATCGACCATAACGTAAATGAAAAGCCAAGAACGAAAATCCACAGATACAAGAAGAAGAAAAACTTGGTGTCAAGAGATGGTAAGGAGTGAGACAGTGCGAGGCATAGGAAGTAAGGGTATCATGCACTCTCTAGACCCGAAGAACACTTTTCGGAGACCTCGTGCACCTCGTTCGCCTCGGCCTGGCGTGCGATCCGATTGACGGCATCGTCGCCGTCGAACAATGCCGCCGTTTCTTCTAGCGTCATGTTCTTGGTCTCCACGATGAAGAACCACAAAAAGACGAATTCGACCGCAAGCCAGCAGACGTACACGAGCTAGGACGGGCTGTCAGCATGGCCGTGCGTTGTATTAAGGGACGTTGAGCACGACTTACGTAGTACTTCCATCCAAGGGCGTCCAATGCGATCGGGTTAACATATTGGTTAAATATTAGGGCGACTGAAATGACAAAGCTAAAGACGTTGAATCCTTTGGCACGAATGTTGTACGGCAAGATTTCGACCGTGTAGGAGATAATGAGAGGAGTGAACGCAAGGTCATATGCAGCGTAGAAGAGAAAGATGAAGGCAATGACGGCGTGTCCAGCCGCAGCGGTCCCATGCTGAGCATACTCGGAGAAGCAAATCGCTTGTGCCATGTAGAACAGGGTCATCAAACCAGCGGAAATCAGGAACAGGAAGCGACGGCCCAGTCTGTCGACCATGAAAGAAGCGTATACCGCCCAGCCCAAGTTCCACACTTGTAGAATACCGTTGATGAGGAGTTGAGTGCCTGTACCGGTGATACCAATATCGTCGAAGACTTTGTTCAAGTAGTATGAGACGAGACCGTTACCGGACCATTGCGAGAAGAAGGCAATGGCAACGATGATGAGCATGCGTCTGCGGTTTCCAGGAGTAGTGACGAGTGACTTCCAGCCCGTATTTCCAGCGACCGAACGGTCAAAATGAAGCGCAGCCTTGATTTCCTGGAATTCATGTTGCACAAGAGGATCTGATCTGGAGGCGGATTTATTAGTGGAGAGGGGGATTACTTTTCTGCACGCTTACTCGTTGCCATCGGCGTGGTAATAGGCAAGCATTTCCAATGCCTCATTTTCGCGCCCCTTGCTGACCAGCCAACGAGGTGACTCGGGTGCAAATAGAACCAGGGCAAATTGCAAAACTGAAGGGAGACCCTGTAGCAGCGATGGCAAACGCCATGCCCATGTGCTGTTTATCTCGAAGGTACCGTACGTTGTCCACGCGGCACTAACAAAGATTGCCGTCAGTTAAGAATAGTGCGGAGGCGCATCATGTGGGAAAAACATACACGATAGCACCGGAATACCAGAGGGAGTTGTACAAAGAGGTTAAAGGAGCGCGGTATGTAGGATATGCGATTTCGGTAACCAACATGGGAGCGGCGTTGGCTGTAAAGATTCCTCAGTTTATTGCACCACATGGACCATGTTTTTTTTCTCGACTTGCCTGCGAAAGTGAGACCAAAGCCAATCAAGAAACGGGCACCAATGAACATGCCAACCGATTGTGAAGCAGTTTGAATGGCGGTAGCGATGCACATGATAGTCGCGCCCAACCACACGGCCTGACGACGACCAATACCGTCGGACACATATGGGGCAAAAGGATAACCTGCCAGTCCACCAATATTCTAACCGCGCATAGTCAGCAAACATTATTGAACAGAGTAATACGGTTGGTGTGCTCACTTGAATCGCATTGAGCAAACCGAGCTTCCCACCAGATGGATTGCCGAAAGCAGACTGCCACTGAGTGAGACTTTGCAAACCGTTCATCATACTACCGTCGTAACCATTGGTAGACGACGTAATGAGACTGTAGATAGCATTACAATGTCAGAAAAAAAATATGACGCGCGAGCGTTCTGTAAGACATACAGAAGCACAATCCACGCATGGAGGGCAATCAGTCTGTCAACACGTGGGTGTCAATGAGCTTGCAGAAGCAAGACTACTACAAAGGGTACCCACCGCCTGTTGTTGTACCACTTTCTTCTTGGGTCGATCAAGTGCGCCAACGAATCAACTTGGGCCCCAACGGGAGCAGCACCGGCATTCGGCATATCGTCTTGTGACTTGGAATATTTACGAGAATGGAGTGGAGAACGTGGCGCAACAAGGACGTTATGCGATCGCTTGCGCGCATCTTGTAGCGTTCGGCGCGGGAAAGGTTAAGAAGTTTTTCCAGAAACACCCCGTAGTGTCCGCACCCATCCAATTGTCGACGCATGTGTGGTATTTTCGACACGTTCGGTCGGCTTAGAGCCGCGCTGCCAGTGCCTGGTCCAGGATCACATCACGCTACTGATGAGTCGCTGCCAGGTAACTGTAGCCAGTTACCAAAGTAGGAAATGGCCGACATGGTAAATATGTTGTGAACTCCGAGTTGGTGTGCGATGCTCGCACTGGTATGGTTTTGGTCTGGGGATGACCATTCCCAGCACTGCCAGACTTGGAGCGTGGACGACTGTGTTGCAACGCTGACTGTCCTCTACGATAGGTCAGTGACCCGGCACGGTTCATTACCCCACATCGGAGACCACCAGGATCAACCAATGATGGATCTAGAAAGGTGCACAATTGCTTGAAGATATTTTTAGCTCGTCCCTTTCCTTTTATCCCAGGAACCGTTGCCGTTGATCGCTGCTGACAGTCTGACCGACAATTTTCCACATACTCTTCGAGTGCAGTGATGAGGCGCTGTCCCTCACGGGGTTCCATTCCTACTCGTGTCGGTCAGCATATCCCTGCAGGATAGGATATCGGAGACGCAAGTTCCGTTAGTCGAAGGATGCGATACACTTCGCATATGTCAAACAGGGACCCCTCTGCACAATCTTGCGTTGACTCCGTGCTAGCGAACAAAACAATTGATAATGCCAGGTTCCTATAAACAATGTCAAGTACGTTCACCCGTTTACTTTCCGGTGGGTTCAATTCGTGCTCGAGTTTGTGTCTCTTGGGCTGCGCAATCGCTTGTTCTGGCTCCGAATTTACAACCTGAGCTCGGTGCATGCGGCTCAGAGACACCCGCAAGCCAAGATGGACGTGCGCTTGATCATCCAGCTTCAGGCCGGATCTCTCCAGGCTGAAAAATTGGACGCCGGATGTATAGCTGCCTGCGTTCCAATCGAGGCAAACGACGTGCATTTGTCGAAATTGTTGGTCGGTATCGTGATGGTGAGGTCGTTTGCATCGCAGCTCTCCTCCCATAGTCTCAGGAATAGGTCATTGTTTGCCTCTTGAGGTATTTTCAATGACGCATGCAGGTAACTTGCCAGTGGGTATTCTGCCACCAACCATCATGGACTAGAATAGCACGAACCAGTTACCTGGATCTCCACGAGCACACGCAAACTAGCATGCATGTGCTCGAAATAACTACGTCCGGCTCTGCGATAGGATGGATTGCAACTCCTCCGGATAGGGCATCGACTGATCCCCGAGGTACGAACTAGAGAGATGATGTCATCGTCGGATCTCCACCTACCTATGTATGCCACATCCTCGTTGTCCTGCCCGGAGGACGTACGCGCCTTCTGTCAGCAACGATCATCCCTTCCATGTTGCGGCAACAAATGGGGCTGCTCAAAACAAGCGCGTTCATGCATTGCTGAGCACGGAAGAGCAACTACCTACAGGGAAGCTCAATGCAAATACGAAAGCAAAACATTATCGATAACTCCAACAAGTTGCTCCCCATCCCACACCAAGCGATACGATCCAGCGCCAGCGTGCAACACACTCTATAACCTTCTCAGTATGTCGCTCGCCGACACGTCCTTGCTCTTGCTTTGCGTGCTTCCCGAGGGAGCATCATAGTACATTTGTCCGTTTCCCGTGCCCGTGCTGGTTTCCGTCCGCGATGGGGACGCCGGCGTGTCAGCCCTTTTCCGCCTCCCGAATGGAACCACCCAGTTGCTCGCGAACGTCGCCAGCGTACTCGACGCCGTGGGCTGTGGGGATGGCGCATGCATCGGTGGATGTGGCTGTGTTTGTGGCAGTGCACCGGGCATAAAGGTACCGGACCCGGAGCCTAAAGGCGACGCCCGCGCAACAAGGTACGACGACGTGCGGCGTCGGTTTATCAGCAACTGCGATATCCCGTCCGAGAGCGACTCTGATGGCGACGGTGGACCTGAAGACATTGGAACCGCTGAAAACGTTGGGTCCGTCAGCGCTGTCGTCGCCATAGCTTTCGCTGCTGCCGGCGAACTCGTGACCGTCGCTAGCGTGGGCGGTCGTGCGGAGGATATCTTGGATGTTGTCGACAACCGAGATGCACGCGAGCCTGGGCGTAACGGCGAGGATGTACGTGGCTGTGGTGGGCTTCGGCCTGCTAACGGAGTAACCACAGGTGGTGACGAGAGCGGTACCCTGGGGGAAAGCAATGGAGAAGACGGTGGTAGTTGTGGCTGTAGTGAGGAAGAGGGCTCGGGGTCTGAAGTAGGAGGGGGCGTAGGCGCCTCAGCTTCGGACGGCGGGACGACTACTGATGACGGTTCTTCATATGATTCGGGAGACGCTTGGGCAAGCAATCGTGAGAGTGAAGAGGGTCCGGCAGAAGGCGTCGAGTTGGCTCGTGCGCGTGTAGGAAACAAATGCGAGGTAGGCGGTTGCGTGACACTGAACGAGTTTTCGACTTGGGCTTGAGGCGGCCCTGGAGGAATTGGAATTGGTTGTTCCGGGACGACCAACGTCGACTTGCGCTCGCTTTCTGGATCAGACACAGCCGAGACCTTTCGTATATTGGGTCTCCGCTTGTTAATTTGGCTCGACTGCGTCCAATCCTCGACTTCTAGCATGTAGTACTTGATGCCGTCGCCCAAGCCATATGGATTACTACTCGGATCCTGTGCAAAATGAAATGAGACACGGGAGAAAGAGCGCACATTAATATTTACCTTATGGTCAACCACGCGCTCCGTGATGGACGTAATCCGAGCGACTATCCATTCCCGTGTCTTCAACTGTTCCGCTAAATGACCCGTAGCCAACAGGAAATAATGAGGAAATGAGACTGCGCACATGAATCAAACGTTGGACGTTAGTTACCATCATCACCGACATTAATCGGGAGCGAAAAGAAGACACGCACCATTAAACGCCGCCCAAGGCTTTGACACAGAATTTCGCGTAGGGAGGAACAACGCAAGATCCCCCTTGGCGAAATTTCGAAACGATATCTTGCCCTTGGCGCGCTCCCTGTATTCTTTGCATTGCTTCTGCCATTTCCGAATGACCGTCCCTGTTTTGGCGACGGCATCCAGAAAGTGATCGTGATCAAACGATCGCAGGAGTTCCAATGCTCCGATAGGATCCGATGGATCGATCGGTGATGGTTCTTCCACAATCGCATCATGACGCAGTAGCGGAGGCGGGGAGAACGCAGATTCCGTCACCTGAGGGTGACCGCTTTGGGTTTGACCTTGTTTCGCGTTGGGGTGAGTGGTATATGCGCGCATCATAGATAGCGCCTTGGAATGGGCATTCCGGAACGCGATGGCCACGTCGAGCATCTGGGCCAACAATCGGCCGCTGTTCTCCAAGTTCTGTTCTAGGTCAGACTGTGAGACCCGCCCGGCACTCACGTCCTCTAGCAGTAAGCGTTCGACATGTCTCGCTTCGCGCAGCTCGTGCTCGACGCGCTGCAGCTCCTCCCGCAAACCCACTGCGTCCGCATTAGTCAGTTCCACATTGGCCTGGGCTTCTTTAACTTGTCGATTTGCGTCCTCAAGTTGTTCTCTCAGCTCCGAGAACTGATGCTCCAACACAGCTCGATCACCGTCTGCCTCCGCAATATGGTCCCGGAGCATTCGGTCGTGCTCTGTCGCCTGCGCCCGCAGCAGTCGATCCTTCTCCATGTTCGAATCTCTCAGCATCCGATGCACCTCGTCGTTCTCCGCCCTCGCCGTCCGTATTTGGCTCTGTAAATCCTCCCCACGCGAACGTGCTTCCTCGAGATTCCGCAGCGTCACCGTCTGTTCTGCCAAGAGCTGGTTCACCTTGGCCGTGTTCTTGGCTTCGAGGGTTTTGACGTCCTCTGCTTGCGCACGGACCTGCGCGAGCTCCTGTCGAAGACCGTCCGCCACTCTCGCCTGCTCCGTCGCATCGCCCAGCGACTTGACACGCTCTCGACGCTGCCCCTCCACGTCTTGCGCTAATTCCGAATTTCGTCGTTCCAGAATCCGCCGCACGGATACTTCGCCCTCGATCTGCGACCTGGCTTGATGCAGCTCGCGTTCCAGCGCATCGGCTCTTTCGCGCTCGGATTGAGCAGCGAACTCTGCATTTTGGACGCCTTGCTTCAGTCGCTGGATCTCTACCTGGAGCGCGTCTCGTTCCTGCTGCGTGGTGTGTTCGAGCTGAGCTTTCGCTTCTCCGGCATTGCGAAGTTGTTCCGAGAGTTCTTGGAAAGCCATCTCGTCCGCTTCTGTAACTGTAATGGCGTAAGCAATGCTAACGATGCAAGTATGAGAAAGGAAAACATACGCTTCCTTCGAGATGCCGACAATCGAGAAGCAGAAAGCACTGCAAATGTAATGTGCACTTAGGAAAACATCAGAAGAGGGAGGAAGAGTAACCTACGCGAACGTTCCGCTATGCGATCGAAGCCTGCTTCGAGGTTATCCATTTTTTGAACGAGCTTCTCGAGCCCCGAATGTGTCTCTTGCAGAGAGGTGAGAATCGCTGGGTCTGGACTTGATCGGGCGTACTCCTCCAGGTCGTGCACCACCTGTAAGAAAGCTGTCCCGCATTGGTTACGACTTCATTTTATCGCATGCGAAGGTTATCAGACTCACCATCCACGTCCTCTCTCTCAAGCGAATAGGCCGAATCCTTGCCTCCAGATGGTGAAAAATCGATGGTGGGTACAGGATCATCCATACCCCGAGTATCGAATGGCAGTTGACCATGTACTTCACCCCGGTATACTTGACGGCGTTTTCTTTCGTTCGTGCTGTGTCACGTCGTCATCTCACGCCACAACAAATAAAATGTGCTTACTTACGAGAGTTTTGCCATCACCTCCAAAATAGATTGTGCCCGTTGATAAAAGAATCGCGCTGTCTAGCGGTGAGTGATGCGGTGATAGATCGTACTTGTAAACCCTCACCAAATTCCTTTCGGCGCACAATCTCGATCACCGTGGCACCGTAAGAATACAACATGCCATGTAGACGTTGGATGTGTGAAAAATTAGTTTTGGCTCGAAATTTGGCCTGCAATTGGGAGAGCGTAGCAGGCAGCTGAACGAGATCCACGTTCAGAGTACTGATACGACGCAAAGCTCCAACACATTGTTCGGTAAAGTCATTCTGGGTACACGCGTTAGTCCGTGTCGCCGATTCTCGTCGAAGGTACGTTGTAGCATACTTTGGCACGTGTCATCACCTCCACTTCGTGTCTGAGGACGCCATCGAGATGTTTCAGTTCTGCCGAAGAGGGTGAGGGCAGACTTCATAAAGCACCTTATGACATTACCTTGCATGAGCGTGTCGTGGTTCGCTGCAGGACTCTCCAGCGCAGCGGCGATTTCAGACGCCTTATCAAAGGCGTCATGAAACCTTCTCCCCGAAGCCTCCGCATCTTCAATGATTCTACCAAATCGTCAACGGCACTTCATCGCGACCACCAACCTGGCCTTACTTTACGTTGGCCACCGACGACCGAACCACCTCTGCACCAGCCGCCAACCTCCCCACTGCCTTTTCAGATTCAGAAAATTGTACCTGTAAATCGTCTAGCCAAGGTATGAGGTTCGCCATCTTCGGTCTCTTGTCAAGGCGTCCACTCACTATGTATCCTTGAACACCCATCCGCCACAAGCTTCATTCGATCCCTAGCCACGTAGGTCCCCAACATCCGAGGTTTCTCACCCCCCTCAATCGCTTTTCGCATTGTCGGGGATAGGAACTCGACATGGACCTCCACCCGGTTGATGATCTCCAAGTCAGCGTCGACAAATGTGAGCAAGGATGCCTGGCGCTCGAGGTCCCGTGAGGCCGTGACGACAATCCCGTCAAACACGTCCGTGATGTCGAGTGTGTTGAGATCGAGGCTACTACATGCGATACGGACGGCTTCATGTTGGCGATGAAGCGTTGCGAGCGTATGGGTGACGTAGTCGAGGTAAGCATGTGCGCTGCGAAGGTACTGAGCTGCGAGGTGGGATGGTTTGTATGGGGGCGTCGCGGAGAGAACTTCTGCTTGCGGTCAGGGGGCAGGGTCAAGGTTATATGGGAGAGGTGGGAAAGATAACTACAACGTACCTTCTATGGGAAGCTGCAGTGGTGGCTCGACGTGGAGCTCCTTCAATACATCCGGGAATTCAATATCGAGATAGTGTTTGTTGAACACATAGATGGTCTGTCCATATTTTGTCGGTACGGTAGCGCAGGACTGATACATGGCTAAAGCCAGACGCACCTGGTCTTGAGCACCGACGAGTTCCCGCACGTTATCCGTCCGTAGGCGCGTACCGTCGGATAGGTATGCTAGGACTGCATCTTGGTCCACACCAGTCTCTTGATGGAGGAAATGCTCGAGACTGCCTCTCCTGTGACTAACGAGTCAAACGAGACGCTCACAGCCAACGTTCAGTCCCACCTCTCGATGTCCCGTAGAGTAGCACTGACCTAATTGTAGGGAGCTATTGTTCAGTGGTCGCTATATCAGTGAGGAGTAAAACTCACTTGAAAAGATTCGCCGTCCTCAGCACGACATATCTGGATCATAATGTAAAGTTAAGAAGCAACTGGACGCCAAGTGGCCAACGGTAGGCCCGAGAAATGAGACGTAAGAATCCAAAAATGGGTGTATGGCCCCTGTCATGCAAACGAAACAAACAGTGAACATCAATATTAGTAATCAGATTCCGCCACTCAAACTTGAGCTTGAACGCTTGAGCCTCGATGAGACTCGCAACCTAGACTGCTGGTGGTAGCCACAGACTTGGCAGCTGCAAATGTGCAGATTTCAAATGTATCTTATTAAAATTGTCTCCGAAACACGTGAGAATGAACAACAAAGATACAAACATGTAGATCATTGGAAAGGTAGTGGAGTATATTATAGTACCGTGACGCTACTATAGATCTCTGAAATGTTGAAGTGCATTAACGTCAGCCTCCTGAAGCTTATACTTTTCCGACATCATAAGTATCTGATCCGCAGGGTCTTGTAGGGCAGCAATGGTGTTGGGAGTGAGACGTTCAGAGTGCCACCATTTCTCCGTGCAGGTGATGAGCTCACGAACAGATACTGGGTCGAGCTTCGAAAAGTCGTTACTCCAAGCGACTTGCAGCAGGCTATCAAAACCAGTTCGGAGTTCTTGATACCATGCCAGTGACTGGGACTGTTTGCAATTTTCCAGCACCCAATGCGCCACTGGAACAACTTGAACGACCTGGAGTCCATTCCCCTCTTTCATCCGAGTCCACTCTGCCCAATACGTGGAAAGTTCGTCACTGTATTCCTCTGGATACAGGGCACACTTTATCCGGATTAAGCAAAAGCGGCTCCCAAGTGGAAGATCCATTTGGCTAATAACGGGAATAGCACGCTTAAGCTCTTCTTGCCACGTCGTTTTCTCTCGTTCCCTGGAGAGCAGGTATGAAAGCGCGGCTCCGAGAAACCGGAGGCTAGCCATGCGCACGGAAGAATCTCGAGAATTTATCGCATTGAGAATATAGTTGCGGAAATCGTCACGAGATACGAGGCCCTCCAGTATCTCGTTGAGATCCATGCTAGCAGACTCGCAGGCAGCCGAAAGGATTTCAAGCGTAATGTGCTGTACACTAAGGGTGCGCGCAGGATCGATGAGGTAGTCAACGACGTAGACATTGAGCCACAGATATCTATGGACCTGAGCAGAGTTCGATTTGAAAAGTTTCAAGAGGTACATTGACCGGTCGTCGCTTGGGGTGTGCTTTGAATCCACCAAATAGCCAAGAAGTAAAGGTCGTACTTGACTGATGTCGGGATAGACGTGCTTCTCAGGATTAGGATCAGTAGCAGCCAAATCAACAGCGCTGATCACCAGACGACGTGGGAGCTGTGTTGATAGATCCTTTGCCCAGGAATACATTGCGAACGCCAAGTCATGCACGGAGGTTCGTATGTCATCCGGCCAGGAGGATTTATGCATTCTAAGCGGTGCAGAGAGTCCCTTCAGCGTGTCCGGAAAGCATCCGTCTTCTTTCAGGCGAAGTGATGTGTCCGCGAGACGCAACTTCGCCAAAATTTGACGTATGACGTTCCAGTCCGCATTGCTGAGAGGACTGTGTCACTGATAATAAGTAACGCGTCCATGATACTGATACGTGCAACTTACCGCACGTCAACTGCAGTGTCGTTCTCGCCTACTACTACATCCAGTCTGTAGTTGGCAGGTTCCATTCTGTTCGGGGTCAGTGAGTATCATGCTTTAGTAGCGGATTTAGTTAGATCAAAGAAATGCTTACTGCTGACACAGCATTCCGAGATAGGCTTGGCAGGCACGGAAATAAGATGATTGCTCCGATGCGGCCCGTCTGAGTCCGTCAGAGAAGCGGACGCGTTCTAAAACCTGAGGGATTGTGGAGGAGAAACCAATGAGGTCCCGGTTCGATCGTTGCCGAAGGGCACTTCGCAGAAATGGGAGGGACCAAAAGAGTAATGACTCGGGAATCTGGGTAGCTCTCAGCTGGAAATGGATTCTGTTCTGTGTGCTGTCGTGAACGGGGAGCAATACGATCAAAAGGCGAAGCAAGCAGGTTGTGGACTCGGACTCTGTACTGTAGGCCAAATGGTGTTTGAATTCTTGTCCTGCCTCGTGCCAAAAGGGATGGACAGCGGAGTTGAAATTCTGACTGAGCATCCCGACCAGAGCCTTTCCAAGCGCAATAGCACGATTTTCCCGACTGGTGCTAAATCGTTTGTTCATTGCGACAATGGACTCGATGAAGAGATCATATAGATGTTTCAACAGCGGGAAGGAATCGAAAGATGCTTCTGCATCCCCACCACGCCCTCGGCCCCCTGTATGAAAGACTTGCTTCTCAACATCGTGGTCCCGTCCCTCTACGCCATGGTCGTGTTCAATTTGGGTTTGTGCCACTGCATCAGGAACTCGTTCTACGGCCGCCATGATGACATCATGATGATACGATGTTTCCAAAATCCAGGCAATTGAGCGAAGTTCTGGATATTGCTGTAGCGCTGGCCGAAGCTGATCCTTGAAATAAGACAAGTTTCTTGACATTGACAGCCGTCGGTGGGTGGCATTGTGTTGATGGAACCTGACTGGCATGAGCCCCAGCGCTGCAGCCAAAAGCACAACAAGCAGAATTGCAAGAAAAATGGCTCCCCACCCGAAAACAGGCAAAAGTAAAAGGGCTAGCAATCCACTGAGGGGGTGAACTGTTGGTTTTGAGTCTGGGAGTCGCAGATGGTAGGCGAGGTATTGAGAGATGTCTATGGCAGTGACGATCATCCATCGGGTGGCAGCCGAGAAAGGCGTTTCGTAGGGGCAAGAAGGGTACCATAGCGATAAAACTGTGAGAGCCACGTAAACGAGTCCACCGATTGCAGTGGTGCAGATGAGCGCCCACGCTACAGTTCGATTTGTGCCCCATAGATTGAAGGATAGAGAGATTGCAAACAGCGCAAGCGCCACGTGTAGCAGAGCCGGTAGAACCTTCATGGTAACATCAAATTTCCATGTCTTGAGGCCATCCAGTTTCTGCTGCCGGCGTCGAGCCCGCACTTCATTCGTTCCTTCGCCTAGGCGACTGAAGTGGCTTAGCCACTGCTTTCCCACCACGGCTCCAAGTGCGGCCAATAAACTGAACGACAGGCTCACATAACCAAGTGTGAGGCTACAGACCACCGTGTAGGGAGGCCCGTTCCACTGAGGAATTCCCAGCGGCGAGTCAGGAAATGTTGAATTGTCGATAGTGTGGATCAAGATCATCAAGAGCGCATTCGTGGTGTCGTTAGGGTTAGGGCTTAGTGCTGGTTGCATCGCCGCAACAAAAGCAGCTACAACTGCGGAGAACAAACCCGCCTGCAATATTTTCTATGAGACTTCGGAGAGCACAATGCAAGCCCGGCAATGCTTACGAAAAATACGACAATATCCATGTCATTTTTGTACTTCTCCATAAGCTCACTATCGTGTTTTGCAGCCTCTTCTAGATATGTCGACCAGAACGTATCTTGATTGTCTTCACTGGGTACGGGGTTTCTTTTCAGCAAGGTGTTGATACATTTGAGCTCTTCCAGTATTTCTTTCGACTGAGCATTGTCGCTGGAGAGATGTGAAAGTTAGACGAAAAACCAACGTTAACTGCTCAGAAATGCAAACCTAGAATCACGGTTCAGGGACGTGCCCAGTGATTGCTGCTTGTTAGCCTCACTGGCCTCTTGCGGGCTGCCATGAATGGCTGTTTCATCCGGCGACATCTGCAGCGACATGGCGACTATGATTCAAAAGGGTGCTAGCCTCGAGTCTGCGGACAGAACACGAGGACAACTTGGCTTGAACATGTGTTCGAATAGACGCATGATGATGCCGGCAGACGCCATGAACCAAACAGTCACTCAGTCACTGAGTCGGTGCTTGACACCCGATTTGTATGTATATGGCAGTTTGGTCCCATCCGCTGGTGTTGTGTTCGGCTCCAGCCTGAGCCTGAACTCGTACACCTCCACTGCCAGTCTCCTCTAAGCTCTCTCATCTTATATTCACCGTATAACATTATGGATATGGCCAATACAGCGAAAAGTATTGTGTACGTTTATCGATTACCATGGATTTGTTCGGAACGTGCTGAACATGGTTCTAGGGCAAAAACGTTCACCATCAAAGGTGGGACTGGAACGTTACTTGCCCTTCTCCTACATGCGAGTAAATTTTCATTTAGATATCGAACTTCGCACGCAGACACGGCGCAAGTTACCCGTGGCAACGCAATACTACATCGAATTTTCCGTAGGCGATATCTCGCAACCAACGATCACCGCAAAGGAGGCAAAGAATCGCACCTCTTGGGATAATATTCTCTATTTGTTGGTAATCGTCCTTTATTCCATGCGAGAAAAACTGAATATTGTCAGTGAGGGAGACGATCGTTCCGTCCTCCGCGTAATGGTTTACCGGAAACACCGCGTCGGAAGGGACAGACTGGTTGGAAGTTTGACTGATACCATCGGCGTGGCCCTGGGGAAATTGAAGGGTGGAGGTACGAAAGTATCTTGTACCGTATGTTTTATTGACGCAAGCTCGTCGATCAAAGTGCTTGAGGACCAACTACGCAACGATACCTCGGATCAATCTGATTTTTCAGGGATTATGATCAAGTTTGCGTTGGCTGCTGAGCCGCGAGGACATGTTAATGTAGAAGAACGTCAAGCTATACAAGCCGTCACTGCGGCGAGCGAAGCGGTCAACCTACTTGACTCCACTCCCGCAGCCATCGGGCTCCTGAGTTCGGCGGTCGGCACTGGCACGAGGGTCGCCACCGCCATACAGGCATTGGAGACTACTCGTGTATGGCACGTTTTGATGCAGAGGATCAAGCTCTTGGACGGGATTGTGACCGATATAACAGAGGTATTTGGTGCTCAGCGTCTTGACTTCGTCGCAGACTGAATGTCATTCAGATTCGTCCTTATGTGTCGCTAGTTTGGTCTGTTGTATCGGCTGTGAACCAGGTCTGTATGATGCTCCAAGGCCTCATTATCGCTGATCGTCGACCATGTTTGCACAGGTACTCGTAAAGCAGAAAGAGCGCAACGAGGAGATCACTCGCTTAGCAGGCGTGATGAGCGACGTCTTTGCGTTCGTTGAAGATGCCGAACCTTTGGAGGCAATCAAGGCGAATGTCAAGACTATGAAACTTCTAATCCAGCAGGTAACGGAGTGCGGGTACTTCATCACGGAATATGCGAAACAAAAGAACTTTTGTCAGTCACCCCTGGCTTCGCCATGACCAAAGTTGATCTCTGTCTAGGGATTCGTACGGCAAAGTACACGATCTCAGATATCGACGCGAGAATCACCGATTACGAGAACAAGTTTCAAGAGCTCAAGACGGCATTCTTGGAGGGCGTTACGGTGCGGACAGGGTTCACCGTCGTTCGAATGATGAACGTCATGAAGCACACCGGTAGGTCCATCGTGCTAAGACTGCGGGCGGATTTTCATGGACTTGGAACGCAGCGGAATTCATCGACCTGAACGACATGCCCTATGCATTCGGCGCAAGGTTTCAGCGAGAGAAAGGATGCTTGCCAGGGACGCGCGAATCCTTGCTACGCGAGATTTGTGACGTTCTTAACAATGTCGACGGAGATGCCCCCAGAGTATGCCTTCTCACTGGCGTCGCGGGATCGGGCAAGTCTGCGGTGGCTCACTCGATTGCTCGGTTGTTTGACGGGCAAAAGCGGCTGGGCTCATCATATTACTTCTCGAGCACTGATGTGGCGAGCCGTAACCCGAAGAATCTTTTCAGCACCATCGCACGTGACCTCTCCGACCATGATCCGCAGTACAAGTCCGCACTCTGGGAGGTCGTGAAAGATGATCGAGCCCTTCGCACATCCCAGTCGCCCATAGAGCAAATCGAGAGGCTCATAATTGAACCTAGCAAGGACCTCCACTCCGTCGGGCCTTTAGTCATCGTCATCGACGCCCTTGACGAAAGTGGCGATCCAAGTAGTCGCCAACAACTTCTACGTGCCCTCTCCGAGAAAATCTCTGACAACGCCCTTCCAACCCACCTTCGTTTCCTCATCACCGCTCGCCCCGAAAGCGACATCCTCTCTACCCTTCCTCCTCGCCCTCACCTCGTTCGTAAACAAATGGGCGACATCCCCGAACATCTTGTTGACAGAGATATCGAGAAGTTTATCTACCACTCGCTTTGCCAATATACCGAGCTCGATTTGCCTTGGCCGAACCAGGAGTGGTGCCAGCTGCTCGTTCATCATTCCCAACATCTCTACCAGTGGGCATCCACTGCGTGCAACTTCATCAAAGGCGAAGGTACTGCGGGGCTCGACCCACGGGACCGGCTCGAAAAACTCCTGAAAACCGCCAACACTAGTGGAGGTTCCTCGTTGGACAACCTGTACAAGACCATCCTAAGTCAACTCTTCCTTATGGATGATACCCGAGAGCGCTTTCGCACGGTTATGGCCATTGTCCTCGCACTCTACGAGCCGTTGTCACTCAGTTCCCTTTCTGCCCTCTTTGGAGGTGACCTTAATGTTCAAGCAGTTATCAAACCCATGGGATCACTGCTTGATGGAGTATATGATGATGAGAAGCCCCTCCAGCCCCTCCACACTTCATTCCGTGACTTTTTGCTCGATGAAACACGCAGTTCCCTTTTCCATGTTGACATCCTACCCCAGCATTCCCTCCGACTCGGGCAAGCATTGCTAGCATGCATGCAGAAGATGCTCCGGTTCAATATCTGTGACCTCAAAGACTCTTGTATCTGTAACCCTGCCATCCCTGATTTGCCCAGCCGAGTGACCAAAGCCATCCCCCCTCACCTTGCCTACTCCTGTCAATATTGGATGCACCACCTCCAAGATACCTCTACCCCAGACTTGTTGAATGGGGTTACCCTCTTCTTCAAGGCATTCCTCCCTTTCTGGCTTGAAGCTATCAGCCTTCTCTCCCACTCCTCTCCCCTGTCACCCATCCTATCTGCCCTAGAGACCTGTACCATCCTGAAAAAATGGGCCCAGGTGAGATCAACTACAATGGCTAGGGAATGAGGTGCTGAACAAGATATGACTAGAACCAAGAGCTTGCCACCCTTGCATCAGAGACATCCCAATTCATCCAAGTTTTTGCCCCTGTCCTTAGAGAATCTACTCCCCACCTCTACCTATCAGCCATGCCTCAGACCCCATCCAACTCTCCACTCTGTCAGCTCTGGCTTGATCACCTCCAAAAGCATGTCTCTATCACCTCAGGACTTCCAGCCAGTTGGCCTGCTGAGGTCCAGACCCTACATGGACACACATCCTGGATCAGCTCTGCTGCCTATTCACCTGATGGCATCTACATTGTCTCTGGCTCAGAGGATAAGACTATCAGGGTCTGGAATGCAACCACTGGTCAACATATAGCAGGTCCATTCCAGGGGCACACATCTTCAGTCTGGTCTGTTGCCTACTCACCTGATGGCACCCACATTGTCTCTGGGTCAAGGGACAACACCATCAGGGTTTGGAATGCAAGCACTGGCCAATGTGTAGCAGGTCCATTTCAGGGGCACATATCTTCAGTCTTCTCAGTTGCTTATTCACCTGATGGCACCCACATTGTCTCTGGGTCAAGGGACAACACCATTAGGATTTGGAATGCAAACACTGGTCAGTGTGTAGCAGGTCCATTCCAAGGGCATACATCTTCAGTCTCATCTGTGGCCTATTCACCTGATGGCATCCACATTGTCTCTGGCTCAGATGATAACACCATCAGGGTTTGGTTTGCAAGCACTGGACAGTGTGTGGCAGGTCCATTCCAGGGGCATACATCTTCAGTCTTCTCTGTTGCCTATTCACCTGATGGCATTCACATTGTCTCAGGCTCAGAGGATTGTACTATTAGGGTTTGGAATGCAAGCACTGGACAGTGTGTGGCAGGTCCATTCCAGGGGCATACATCTTCAATCTTCTCTGTTGCCTATTCACCTGATGGTATCTGCATTGTCTCTGGCTCAAGGGACAAGACCATTAGAGTTTGGGATGCAAGCACTGGACAGTGTGTGGCAGGTCCATTCCAGGGGCACACAGGTTGGGTCAGGACAGTTGTCTATTCACCTGATGGTATCCACATTGTCTCTGGCTCTGAGGATAGGACAGTTAGGGTTTGGATGGCATCCATTGTCAAGGGTTTGGCAGGTCCATCTGGGGGGCACACATCTTGGATCTTTTCTATTGCCTACTCACCTGATGGCAACCACATTGTCTCAGGCTCAGAGGACATGACCATAAGGGTTTGGAATGCTATCACTGGTCAGTGTGTAGCAGGTCCATTCCAGGGGCATACATCTTCAGTCTTGTCTGTTGCCTTTTCACCTGATGGCTGTCACATCATCTCTGGCTCAGAGGACAGGACAGTTATGGTTTGGAATGCAATCACTGGTCAGTGTATAATGGGTCCATTGAGGGGGCACACATCTTCAGTCTTGTCTGTTGCCCACTCTCCTGATGGCATCCACCTTGTCTCTGGCTCAAGGGATAAGACCATTAGGGTTTGGAATGCAAGCACTGGTCAGTGTGTAGCAGGTCCATTCCAAGGGCATACATCTTCAGTCTGGTCTGTTGCCTACTCACCTGATGGCAGTCATATTGTCTCAGGCTCAAGGGACAACACCATTAGGATTTGGGATGTTACTACTGGTCAGTGTGTAGCATGCTCATCTGAGGTGCATATAGATTGGATCAGGTGTGTTGCCTACTCACCTGATGGCACCCACATTGTCTCTGGTTCAAGGGACAACACCATCAGGGTTTGGGATGCCAACACTGGTCAGTGTTTGGTAGGTCCATTGCAGGGGCACACATCTTCAGTCTTGTCTGTTGCCTACTCACCTGATGGTGGCCACATTGTCTCTGGCTCAGCAGACAACACCATTAGGATTTGGAATGCTACCACTGGGAAACATGAGGCAGGTCCATTTGAGGGGCACACACATTCAATCAGCTCTGTTGCCTACTCAAGTTGTGGCAATTATATTGTCACTGGATCCTATGACTCTTCCATCAAGGTGTGGAGGGCTTGCCAACTTGCTTCTTTTGGTACCTTATATGGGGAAAAGAACTGGATTCTATCTTCTGATGGTGCTTGCTTTGCTTGGATGGCCCCTTGGAGCAGAAATCATTTGCCTGTTCATTCTTTGGTAATATCACCTGACAGAATATTCCAAGTTCATATTGATAGTTCATTAGTTGGAGAGTCTTGGACTTCCTGCTGGCATTGATTCATTACTCTTTTGGATAGTTATGGTACTTTGTACTACTACCCTTTTACAATGTACTCAGCTAGGCAGATGATAGAGCTTGCACTTTTTACAGAGTTTCTATGTGTACCAATGATTACAATGGAATTGTGTATTCAGCACTGAAGCAGAGTCCTAGCACTGTGCACATATAATATATTGAAAAACCAGATTCACTGTAGACAGGACTTCCTCCACCTCTGGCCCATCCAACTCCGCATAGGCACCTTTGACATTGCACAGCTTACAATGAATACAGTTCTTCCCCGAGATCAATTCCTGCACATTTGCCAACTGAAAACTGAAACACTCATCTGCAAGTTGATAACCAACCTTTTCCTATCTCATCCCTCTTCCTTGAATGCCACCTTGTCCTCGAAGTACTCTAGGACATGAGAGCTGAAGTGAGCCTGTGAATTAGCCAGACGTTCACTTTTCGCAGAGTCACGTCTTTGATGCCATCCTTGCAACCACGTAAATGGAGTGGCTGGTCCTCGGCATGGTTCATACCCGTAAGCGTCAACGGCGTTGACAGTCCATCAACAGTAACAGCTCACTTGGATACTCAAATGGATTGACATGACTCGCCGTCAGCGCGTGCTTAGTGCCCAAAGTGCGGGTGTTGTCGGCAGGAACGTCTACGACGTACAGCGCTTGAAGAGAGAGTCGAAGCATGAGTAGGCCATGCCACCCCATATGTTCAACGAGGTGTTAAAACTGGCTACGTGGTTGGGGTCGAACCATACCCAGCCTTATGCCGCTGGGGGCACCGGCGGTGTTGATTCTGATTTTGTGAGGACGCCCGCGGTTCCCTTGGCCGCGAGCATGCCAGTCTTCATAGCGTTGCGTGTGCCCTTGATATAGGCGACAGATCACCGATGAAGGCAGCACCCGAACAGTAGAGTTTAGGAACGGACTGCAAAGCCAGCTTCATGCAACGAGCAACCCTTGACACGAGTAGAGGCACCAAACAAACCTGCGCAAAGGAGGGGTGGTGCTTCATACCCTACGTCTCCAGTGTCAGACCACAGCGCGGAATGAGAAATACGTTAGGCTTAACCTGTAGTTTCTTTCATGGGCCGAAATACGACTTCGCATGGTCGAGAGGTCCACAATCAATCCTAGGTGGACGGGTCCGTCTCCCATGTGGTACACCCACTAAGTTTTACCATATGTCAGGTAATATAGTGGCCAGCGAACGAAATACGACCTCACCTGGGCGACGTGCCATACTTCCTTGAGACTCATCCCATGTGTCTGTGGATCTGCGGGTGTCTTTCCGGCGGTCTTTTTGGTGCGTATGCCACCGGCGCTGTTGCCATCCTCGCCGTATAAAATACCAGCACCAGCGAATCCGGGACAGATCTCAACGCTAAGTTCCTGTGAGATGGGGCCAAACCGAACGATAAACGCATAGTAGAGGACGGCTTGAGACGAACAGCACTGCTGAAACCACCGGGACCGGTGAACAGTGCTCCGACATCCACTCTACCGGTTGAACGGCCCTCTCCGCCATGGTTCAGCGGCATGAAAGGCGTGCCTTGCCAACGCATTTGGTGGAGAGATGTCGGTTATTTCCGTGACATGATTGTCACTCGGGAAGTGTGACGCCGTCCCAAATGGGTCATGTCACTAGCATCTGCCGCCCAATCTTCACTTCGCTCAACCTCACCCATCTACCACCTTGGTTATGAAGCAACTCAGAAACGGTTCCTTGCCAATATTCCATACACGGTGCAAGTGTCCGTTTTTGCGTGGTTTGAGCCAACAGTTTGTCTCTACTGCTTTCGGGGTTTCAACATCTGCTCAACGGGAATGGTGTGTTAAACAAATGCAAGAGGTGCGACCAATATGACATTAATATGATCAGACGTATCGAGTCACGCATCTCTGAGGTACTCGGGTTTAAGGTAGATTTTGGACTCGGAGCGCCAGTGGGTGTGACCTAGATTTTTTTACCAGTGGTCAATACCCCTGAAGTCCAGCATGTGTCGACGATGAAGCGTCGCCAGCATGAGGATGACGTAGTCCAGGCAGGCTCCATCCTCCACATCAGTCTCTAATTAACGACGAACTGTTCGAGACCGCTTCTCCTATGACTTACGAGCCTTCAGCTCTACCTTTTGATGTCCCGCAACGTACCACTAACCTTGCTGTGGGATGTTATTCAACAGTCACGGTCGCTGTGCTCAGCGAGAAGCAGAACCCACTTGGAAAAACTCGCCGCTCTCGGCACGACATATATGCCATGAATCAAGAACAGGAGACATGTAGAACTTGCGACAACACTGATGAATTGTGTGCTTAGTGGTACATATAAACACCGAATTAACCTCCTACACCGTCTACTGTAGATTTCGGAGACGTTCCAAGGCATCAATAACATCCTCTAAGATATCATACTTCCACCAGTTAATCGATATTCGATCTGAAGTGGCTTGCACGACAGCAGCGGTATCGTCAGTGAGACCTTCAGACTGCCGCCATTCATCCGTACAGTTGATGAGTTCACGAAAGGGTGCTGGGTCGTGCTCAAAATCGCTACCCCAAGCGATTCGCAATAGGCCTTCAAAACCAGCTCGGAGTTCTTCATACCAGGCAGGCGGCCAGGGCTGCCTGCAATTTACCAATACCCATTGCGCCACCGGAGCAACTCGAGCGACCTTGAGTTTAGTCTCTTCGTGCATCCATTGCGTCCAATACGTGGAAAGCTCGTCGCTGCACGTATCTGAATACAGAGCGCACTTTATCCGTATCAAACGGAATTGGCTCTCAGGTGGCACATCCTCTTCATGGATCTGCCAGTGGGGAATAACAACTCCAAGCCGCTCCCGCCATGTTGCTCTCTCTTGCTCGTTGGAGAGCAAGTATGAAAGTGCGTCATCGAGGACTCGGAGACCAGTGGTGCGTCTGGAAGAATCTTGAGAGCCTATCGCACGAAGAATATAGTCGCAGAACTTGCTGCGCGAGAGAAGGTATTGCAGTATCTCATTGAGATACATACTAGTGGATTGGCAGGCAACCGAGAGGATTTCAAGACCAATGTACTGGACGGGAAGGGGGCATGCAGGATCGATGAGGTAGTTGATGGCGTCGTGATCGAGCCACACTGATCTGTTGATCTGAGCAGGACTTCTTTTGAAGAGCTTCAAGAGGTAAACTAGCCGAGTTTCACTTGGGGCGTACTCCGAACGGACCAGATAATCGAGCAGCAAGGGTTGTATTTGACTGATGTCGGGATAGACGTAGTTCTCAGGATCAGGATCGGTAGCGGCCAAATCGATAACGCTATTCACTAGGCGCCGAAGTGGGAACTGGGTCAACCGATCCTTTGCCCATGAATATATTGCGAACTCCAATCCATGCACGGAGGTTCGTATGTCACCGGGCCAGGAATGATATTTTCTGAGCAGCGCAGAGAGCTGGTTCAATGTTTCTGGAAAGCACCCATCTTCTGTCAAGCGAAGAGAGGGGTCCGCGTCGGGTAAATTCGTCAGAAGCTGACTTATCACGTTCCAGTCCACACTGCTGAGAGGACTGACACTGTTACTGATAAGCAACTCGTCCATAATAGGTAGACATCCTGTGTAACTTACTGTACATCAACTGCAGCGTTGTTCTCATCTGCTGCTCCATCTAGTATGCAGTTATCGGCAAGTTCCATTCTGTTCGCCATTGAGCAACAAGATAAGCAACGAACAAAAAGAATTGCTCACTCATGCCCCTGACACAGTATTCCAAGATAGGCTTGGCAGGCACGGAAATAAGACGAATTCTCTGATTGGCGCTGTGCGGGTTCGACTGAGACGCGTTCTAGAACTGGGGGGACAGTGGAAAAGAGTCTAAGGAGGCAGGGATTCTGTCGTCGTTGGAGAGCGCGTCGCAAAAATAGAAGGGACCAAAAGAGCAATTGCTTGGGAATGCGTGTAGCTTCCAACTGGAAATGGGTCGCATGCCCTACGTTGTCTTCAGTCGGAAGTAGTTCGATGAGAAGCTGAAGCAAGTAAGTGGTAGAGTCGGATGCCATGCTGCGAGCTCGAAATCTTCCGAATTTTTGTCTGGCTTCATTCCAGAAGCGTTGATGGACAGCGAGGTTGCAATTCCAATGGCTGAGTATACCGACCAGAGCCTTTCCCAACGCAGTGACACGATCTTGTTGACTGGTGCTAAATCGTTTATTCGTAGCAACCACAGAATCAACGAAGAGATCGCATAGATGCTTCGTGAGCGGCAAGAAATCGAAAGATGCTTGCTCCTCTCCATCATGATCTTGCCCTCCTATATGGTCGTGTTCATCCGCACGGAAGGCCTGACTCTCTACGCCGCCATCAAGTTGCCCTTGTGCGCCGGAGTTCTGCTCTTCTGCACCATGTTCCTGCCCATGTCCCAGTCCGCTTCGGGTTTGTGCCACTGCATCGGGAACTCGTTCCACGGCGGCCATGATGACATCGTGATGGTATGAAGTTTCTAGAATCCAGGCTATTGAACGAAACTCTGGGTATTGCTGCAGTGTTGGCTGTAGCCAATCCTTGAGCCAGGACAGTAATAACTCCAGTCTCTGGATAGCTTTATCCCGAGAGGACGGGACTTCAGTTGAGTACCACCACACTACAGTCGAAATCACCGCGACCAGGATCAATGTGAGGATGATGGTAAAAGGACCAATAATCCAGTCAAGGGGTGAAGCATCGGTTCTGAGTCTTGCTTTCGCAGATAGTAGGTGAACTCTCGAGCGGTGTCTACAATGGTGACGATCATCCACCTAGTGACAGTTGAGAAAGGCGTCTTATAAGGGCAAGAAGGGAACCCTATTGATAAGACTGTGATAGCCACGCAAACCAATCCACCAAATGCGGTGACGCTGGTGAACGCCCACGCTACGGTTTGGTTTGCGCCCCATAGGTTGAAAGACAAAGCGACTGCGAACAACGCAAGTGCCAAGTGTAACAGAGCTGGTAGGACCTTCATAACAATATCGAATCGCCATGCGGTGAGACCATCCAGTTTCTGCTGCCGGCGCCGACTTCGTACTTCGTTCGTTCCTTCGCCGAGGCGACTGAAGTGGCTTAGCCACTGCTTTCCCACCACGGTTCCGATTGCAGCCAATAGACCGAGTGACAGACTCAGATAAGCGAGCGTGAGGCTACAGACCGCCATGTATGGAGGTCCATTCCACTGAGGAGTCCCCAATGGCTGGTCAGGGAACGTCGAATTGTCGATAGTGTGGATCAAAATCACTAAGAGCGCATTTGTGGTGTCACCAGGGTTTGGGCTCAAAGCCGGTTGCATTGCGACAACAAAGGCAGCTACAACTGCGGAGAACAGGGTAGACTGCAATATCATGTGAGAAAACTTTAATTGGGGAGCGTAATGCAAACATGATTTTGCTTACGAAGAGTATGGAAATATCCATATCATTCTTGTACTTCTCCATGAGCTCATCATCATGTTCTTTAGCCTCCTTTAGATATGTCGACCAAAACGTCTCTTGAGTGTCTTCATTGGATGCAGTATCTCTTTTTAGTGAATCATTGATACGGTTGATTCCTTCAAATATTGCCCTCAACAAATCATTGTCGCTGGAGGAATGTGTAAAGTTATATGGGAAACCGTTGCAAAGCGCCAAGAAATGCGGACCTGGAATCGTGGTCCGGACTTGGAGGCGAGTTTGGATTGCCCAGTGCTTGCTGCTCGTCAGCCATAGCAACCAGGACCTAAAGTGGATGAGGAGAAGGCTACAGGCGGAGCAGGAACAACTTGAAGAGGATGAAGTACTTTCGTTCGGCTTGGGTGGCGATAAGCCGGAGCCTGGACATGAGGCGAATAGCCGTCCACAAATAACTAATTTGGACAGGCGCTCAAACTCGCATGCTCATACAACAATGTCAACACTCTCGCGCCTTCCTTATCACTTTTCGCATACGCACGCGTTCTTTGGTCTCACCCTGTTCTCCGAAGAGCACCGTTACCGAACATACCGCCAAACCTTCAAGCCAGACTTTGTGCCCTTGCCTGCCATCTTTACTTTTCTACGCGTCTTCACCGATCCCTTTGCATTCATCCTCCGGCCCACACTTGGTCCTGGGGTCTTACAATGACTTGAATGGAAGCCTTGGGATGCAGCGATGACCAAGAGTTACTGCTCGCACGCCAACTATTGTACCCAACATACTGTCACAAGTACGACACAAGAGTCAAGACCGACCGTCGTCAAGCACGGATAGTGGACGCCGGCAAAGGACGAACTACCTTGTCAATTCACTTTGGCTGCATGATACTAGGTCAGGACCTGCGTGCCGCCATAACATCGATCACCAGTCCCAACGCTGGCCAGTAGCCGAGACAGCAACTGCCAGGGATATAGTGCCATTTAACATCTGTGCGCCCGAAGCGACCGCCGAACACTCAGCTCAGATTGATAACTGAAGGAGACTAGGATTTTCGTAGCATGGTGGAAAGGATCGTTTGGGTCCCTCTTCCCAACTGACTTACAACCTGATCTTGACGGTAAGCGCTTCTACTTGACGGACAGTCCTTGAAAGCTAACACATCGTCGCTAGGAAAAAAGATGGAGTGGTACCTCCCGCAACCTTGCTCGGTTGAACCTACGAACGTCTGTACACATGCTTGAATGACTTGGCAACGGCAATCGGGCCAAGTTGCACTTGCATGCAGCGGTGTTTTTGTGACGAATAAGACTACATGTTGGCAAATTCTCGATTCTCGAGTGATTGAATGTTGGAAAACCAAGATCTAAATGGTAACCAGCGTGTGGGGCTGTTCCAATTGGACGTTCCAAGTTATTTTCGTGCGATCTTTCTATTTGCACGGAATGAAGTTCATCTTCGGAATAATCGTGGATGTGTGGTGGCAGTGCCCCACCGTGAGCTCATTTCGAATCGGTCTTTGTTCTGTTCCAGCTTGGCCCACAACATAGTCGCTCCAAGCATCAGTAGTACCATGGAACGCCCCATGTACGTGCATCAGTTCCGCTAAGCTTTCTGCTTGCGCTAAGTGGTTCTAGGGAGAAAATAATTACTATCAAGGGTGCAGTATTGGACGATTGGCCTTCCGGCGCTATATGCGAACTCACTTTTATTCTAGATATCGAACTTCGTTCTCAAGCAGGATGTAAGCTGAGCAGACGGTATTACATCAGAATCTCCGTGGGTCATACCGACAGATCAACGAATTGTGGAAAGGAGGTGAAGAATCGCACGTATTGGGACGGAATTCTTTCTTTGTAGGTGCTGTGGATTTCATCGCGGCAGGGAACTTAATAAGTTTAGTTACGGGAGCAATTGTTCCGCCTTCCACGCACAGGTTTACCAGAAACACCGAATTGGAACGGATAGACTTGTTGGAAGTCTGACAGATACCGTTGGAGGGATACTAGAAAAGTTGACGGACGGTGGTATGAAACATGCTTTGTCCGACATGGCATCATTCGGCTGATACGATCTGTACAATGAAAGCATTCGAAGGGACCCTTCGTAAGGATACCTCCGAAGGGCTTGACCTCTCAGGTATTACGATCAGATTTGCGCTGGCTGCCGAGCCGCGAGACGCCAATACAGACGAACGTCAATACGTCGACATTGAACATATGAACCGGGCCGACATTCGACATGCGTTCAACTTGGCCCTCCACTCTACGATAGTCGTGCCCAAGGCTCAGACTTGCGGACCTGCATGGGTAGTTCTGTGGCAGAGGATGGGGATTTTTCAAAAGATTGTGGCCGATATCGTGGAGGTATCTCGGTTCAACATTTTCCCTTTTCTATCTGAACATCATTCAGATTCACCCATATTTCTCCCTGAGTTGGTCTGTTATGACCGCTGCGGACCAGGTCTGGCTGTTACTATGTAATTTTACACTAGTGCTTATCACTGGTGATGGTTTTTAACAGGTACTCGTCAACTGGAAGGTTCGCGATGACCGAGTCATTCGCTTAGTAGGCATGATGAGCGGTGCCCTCGCGTTCGTTCATGATGCCGAACCCTTAAAGGCGATCCAGTCTCATAGCAAGCTCGTCACTCTTCTTATCCA
Source organism: Tylopilus felleus (assembly GCA_038091295.1). Taxonomy (NCBI): domain Eukaryota; kingdom Fungi; phylum Basidiomycota; class Agaricomycetes; order Boletales; family Boletaceae; genus Tylopilus; species Tylopilus felleus. The sequence continues at coordinate 10,364 of JBBPOE010000126.1, read as the reverse complement.
GCAAGTGACGGAGTGCGGATACTTTGTTACTGAGTACGCCAAGCAAAAGAACTTTTGTGAGTCGCCGTCTGGGTAACAATACTCGCCATTGACCTTATAATCAGGGATCCGGATAGCAAAGTACACGTTGTCTGATGTCGATGCGAGGATCACGGATTACGAGAATAAGCTCCAGGAATTAAAATTCGCATTGTTGGGGGAATTTGTACCCCAGCTCGGTGCCATCGTCTTTCGTGAGATGAATGCTGTACAGTCCATCAGTAGGTTCCGTGTCTTGAGACTCTGTTAAGACACTTATGGTGGTCTCAAATACAGCGGAATCCATCAACCTAGATGACCTGCCCTACACACACGGCGCTAGATACATGCGAGAGAAAGAGTGCCTACCCGGTACCCGCGAATCCTTGATCCGAGAGATTTGCGACGCTCTCAACAATCCCAGTGAAGTTGCCCCGCGAATATGCCTTCTCACTGGTGCCGCTGGATCCGGCAAGTCCGCAGTTGCACACTCGATCGCTCAACTGTACGATGGGCAAAAGAGGCTAGGCTCGTCATACTTCTTCAGTCGTAGTGATGCTGCGATGCGCAGGCCGGGAAATCTCTTCAGTACTATCGCACGAGACCTTGCAGACTGCGATCCTCAATTCAAGTCCGCACTCTGTAGGGTTGTGAAGGACGATCGATCGCTTCGCACGTCAACGTCCCTGTTAGAACAAGTTGAAAAGCTCATCATAGAACCTAGCAAATATCTTGACACTATTGGTCCCCTGGTCATCGTAGTCGATGCTCTGGACGAGAGCGGTGATCGACCAGGTCGCCAAACGCTTCTCCACGCCTTTGCGCGAATCATTGAAAACAATTTCCCAGAAAACCTTCGCTTCTTCGTCACTGCTCGTCCAGAAGACGACATCCTCGCAGCGCTTCCGGATGGTATGCAGATCACCCACACGCGCATAGGTGATATTTCCGAGTCCATCGTCGACGAAGATATCGGGAGGTTTATCGACTACTCTCTGCATCAGAATACCAAACTCAAATCTCCAGGGAAAAAGGGGCGCGAATTCCTTGTCCGGTGCTCCAAAGGTAGCTTTGTGTGGGCACATGCTGCGTGCAAATTGTTAAGCGCCGATAACAATGTTACTGGACTCAATGTGGACAAGAACCTCGAGCTACTTCAGGACAACCATGACAACCTTCTAGACGACTTATATAGGGCAATATTATCTCAGCTGTTTCCCTCGGATGACGCGCAGCGCCGGTTTCAATACGTGATGGCCATCGTGGTCTCACTCGAAGAACCGCTCTCTCTCGCTTCCCTCTCCGCTCTATTCAAGAAAAGCACCGATGTCCGTAGTATTATCAAACCTATGGGATCATTGTTAGATGGGGTCACTGATGAACAACAAGCCATCCGCCCACTTCATCCATCATTCTGGGAGTTCCTATTAACCCTGCACCGGAGCTCGACTTTTTATGTTGATGTCCAGTCCCAGCATCTTGTTTTTGTTGGGCACGCATTGCTGGTATGCATGCGAGAGATGCTCAGGTTCAATATATGCGACCTCAAGGACTCCCGACTCCGTAACACTGAAGTCCCTGGCCTGAAGGATCAGGTGACCAAAGCCATCCCCCCTCACCTTGCATACTCCTGCCAATACTGGATGGTCTACATGCAGCATGCAGACTGCTCTGATGAGTTAGATAATGTTACCTCATTCTTCAAGGACTTCTTTCCTTTCTGGCTTGAAGCCATCAGTCTTCTCTCCCTTTCATGCTCAGAGTCATTTGATGCTGCCTTGAAGACATGCACTATCCTCAAAGAATGGGCTAAGGTAGGACTGACCACAGTGGTGAATGTCAAATGTTGAACATAAATTTACTAGGGTCATGAGGTTGCCACTCTAGCATCAGAGGCTTTTCAGTTCATCCAGGTGTTTGCTCCCATCATCAAAAAATCCACCCCCCATCTCTATCTATCAGCCATGCCTCAGATACCTTCCAGCTCCCTACTTCACAAACTATGGCTCAACCATCTCCAAACTCCAGTCATCCTAGGTCAACCAACTACTTGGCCAGTAGAGGACCACCCTCCACAATGTGAAGATGTTGTTGTTTCTGCCACCTCTACTATGATGGTTGGGCACACATCTAGCCAGAATATTGCAGGACCATCCCAGGGGCACACAAACATCATTTCATCTGTTGCTTATTCACCTGATGGACACCTCATTGTCTCTGGCTCACAGGATAAGACTGTCAGGATATGGGATGCAGCTTCTGGTCAACATATTGCAGGTCCATTCCAGGGGCACACAGATGCAGTTACTTCTGTTTCCTTTTCCCCTGATGGGACAAGAATAGTTTCTGGCTCCTGGGACAACACACTTAGGGTTTGGGATGCAACCTCTGGCCAATGTATTGTAGGGCCCCTTCTGGGACATACAGGTCCAGTCTCATCTGTTGCTTACTCACCTGATGGTGGTTATGTTGTTTCTGGATCCAGGGACAAGACCATCAGGGTCTGGAATGCAGATACAGGTCAATGTTTTGCAGGTCCATTCCAGGGACATGCAAGTATTGTCCAGGCTGTTGCTGTTTCACCAGATGCAACATGCATTGTCTCTGGTTCATGGGACAAGACAATCATGCTTTGGAATGCAACTACTGGGCAGTGTGTAGCAAATCCATTCCAGATGCACACAGGAGCAGTCATTTCTGTTGCCTACTCACCAGATGGCAACTATATTGTCTCTGGCTCCAAGGATAAGACCATTAGAATCTGGAATGTATTCACTGGCCAGTGTGTTGCAGGACCATTTGAGGGGCACACAGATCCAATCATGTGTGTTGCCTACTCACCTGATGGAGCTCATATTGTCTCTGGATCAGTGGACAAGACCATCAGGATATGGGATCCAAAATCTGTTGGGTGTGTTGCAGGGCCATTCCAAGGACACAGTAGTGCTGTGCTGTCTGTTGCATACTCATATCAAAACAGTCAAATAGTTTCTGGATCAGAGGATCTCTCTATTAAAGTTTGGGCTTTAGACAAACTTCCTTCCTTTGATAACTTGACAATGGAATCAGATGGTTGGGTTGTATCTTCCAATGGTTCTTGCTTTGGTTGGATTCCTTCTTGGGCCAGAAGAGCTTTCTATCTTCCTGTTCATTCTCTAGTGATATCTTTGGAGCATACTTACAAACTTGACTTTGATATCTCCATGCATGGTGAGTCCTGGACCTCCTGCTGGAAGTAAACTTTCAATCCATCCTCCATGTCTTCCAAGTAGTTGTATTGTTTGCTATCATTCTTGATACATTCCATCATTCTATCATTCCTATACCTACAAATATCTACATGACAGTGAACTTGGTTCCCATGTTATCTTGAATGTTACTGTAATTGGGTGGAGTTGGTCTATACCACGAGAGACCCCCCTTCCTATAGTGTAGTATGTCACAATGACTGACTGACTTCACTGGTGGACGGACATGCATGAGCACGTGGTGCACTGCACCAGCTGCGAGTGCTGCCATCCCAGGACCCACCACACGGATGCTTGGTAGTTGATTCGAGCCTTCACTTTTGGCTAGGCACAGCTGGTATTCCAGCGCATCAGTTCTGTCCCACTCGGGTCGAATAGCTAGCGCGGGATTTGGCTTGTCTTGCCTCTTCCGCATTACGAGATGATACCGAGATCCCTTGAAAAGTTGTCTCGTTCTGTCACTGCAATGGCACGAGTCTGAATCAAGCTATCAAAGCTAAGACAGGAAAGGAAGACACCAGTATTTGAGAAGCAAGAAGTCCAACGGATGTCCGCGAGAATGCGATAGGAAGGGGAACAATGGGTAACCGACGTGAACATTCCATTTATACGGTCGACTCCTGCCGCGAGGTTATGCGTATTTGTACGGATTTCGCCAGTGCAAAAACATGCCTCTTGTGCATAGTTGAAAATTGCTGGCTCTTGGACCCGCTGCGATCATATGCCTCCAGGTCGCGCATCAGTTGCACAAAGAAGCGGTTCCAAACTTGAAGTGGTTACGACCATTTATCGCACAGGCGCCAAACTGATGGGACTCACTGTCCACGTCTGCTCTCTTATGCAAAAATGTTGTATCCTGGGCTTCAGAAGGTGAAACGATGACAGTAGTCATTGGATCATCTATAACGAACATCGAACAATCGTGAACCCTGTACTCTGTTACGGGCCCGCTCGAGAGTTTCGCCATGACTTCCAGAACTGATGATACTAATTGATACGAGAATCATGGTGTTCAGCGGTGAGCGACGAATTGACAATTCTTGTTCGAGACCTCACCAAACTCCTTTAGTGTACAATCTGGATTGCCATAGTATATTTGCGATATGTTGCGTAGACGGTAGGTATAAAAGAAGATGGTCTGGGATAGAAATATGATCCGCAGTTGGGAAAGCATAGGAGGTGGCTGAATGAAAGCCATGTTCAAAGTACCATTCAATGCAACGCCTGGATGCAACGTACTTTATTGTGCGTGTCACCACCTCCAGCCATGTCGGCGACCATAAAGAGGTTCCTGCATGGTTATGCAACGAACAGAGGGAATGTGGCACAAACCTTTCAGGACATGCGGAGAACATGACAATCTGCATGTTTTGGCGACCAATTTTGTTGAGGTGGTTGCAGGCTGCGCAAGAGTTGAAACCAGTCTACACAATGCTCAGTAACTTGAATACGTTGAACACTTGACCGCTCTGCGCAAAAGGGAAATAGTTATTTTGACTGCTTACGGTAGTCAACTCGACGATTCTTCCCCGGAGCTGCGTGACCTAAATATTAAGTAATTGACCGAAATGGAAACTCACTCCCATCCATCAAGTTTTCCTCTGTGCGGATGAGAACAACATACTCAATCGGGTACATTAGGATTTGGGTAGAAGAAAGTGTTAACTACAAAACAAAGGGGTGCTGGGAGGAACGTGCATCTTCATAGCACTACTTCAAACCTGGCCACTCTCTGAATCATCGCGGAGTCACACACCTCAAGCCTCAATTCTGTGTCAAGAACGTGTTTGTGGAGTACATGATAGTCTGGCATGCAAAGATCAAATGTAGCAAAGGCCAACCAGGCTACCGCTCAGATTCACTGTCTCGTTCCTCGATATACCTTCCTGTCGTCCGTCTGCTTGTAACTCACGGAATAGATTGTAATATCAGAAAAGCAATATTTTTTGGCCCTGTCTATGCATCTCTAGTCAGTCTGCAATATAAGTCGTTATCCGGAGGTATCAGAACGACAGCACTCGTTTGAATAGTCTGCATCTGGGTCGAAAAGGAGCTTATTGAGATAGCAGAACATGGGTCAATGAAATCTAACATCCTAAACGTGTTCAAAGCGCACGATATTGGATGAGATCACCATCTCCGGTAATCTCATGGTTTTGCAATTTTTGTGATGCATCTGCAAGTCAAGCAGCCAATTGCAAACCGTAGGCTACTGAGATACGATACAAGAAATGGGTATACACGATCTCTAGCTTACAAAATAACTTGATGTCCGGTCCGAAACGAAACCTTGGTAGCACAAACACATGATAGATAAGTTAACGGTTAATCAACGCGTCGCAGGTCAGCTGGGTTGCACGTCTCCCCCTCGCTCGCCGGTTCGTCCGATTCTTGTTCGTCGTCATCGTCACCTCCCTCGAATGAAACACACCAAAAAATGTTTCCCACAGGGTCCCCGTCGTTCTCCTCAGAGCACGTAATCTTGCGTTCACAGCAGATAAACCTAACCGGGTGCTTGTCCCAGTACCTAATCAGATCGAAAGAGACACCGCCCGGAAGACGCAGCGACAACGTCGGACTGAACTCGAGGAAGCCATAACAAAAGTCCGTCGTTACGAGATCCTGAAGGTCAGTTAATTGTTTATCACGCCACCGCGCTCCAAAAAAATCGCAGCACAGACCTGTGGTCCGAGCACAACCTCTTGGCGATGTTGCGCACTGGAAAAAAAGGACCGGCGTTCACTAGGCGTCCGAAAGTTCATATCGCGCTTCGTCCCTTTCCATAGCATATGTGCTTTCCCAAGGGACCTTTTGAGCGTGTTGTTGACATTATCACGCAAAGACGACATTGCGGAGCTATACGACGTATCGGAACTCGAGGACCATGAGGTGGATAAGGAGGTGCGGGAAAGTGAGGGGGGCGTCACGTCGCATGATCGAGGTTGGTGGATAGAACATGTCGATGTAGTCCATAGTTGAGACGTATCGTCAGATATAGAAGTTCGTGGGGGGAATGGGGGGATGTCGGACGGTGGTAGCCCGTCTAGCTTGTAAAGCCGTTCGTGCGTAAAGTGAGGCATCGTCGCAATCAAGGGTGAAAGTGCCCACGGTTTAGAAGACGTGAGATCGTGCTCCAACGTAGGATCAATAAAACTATTTGCACAAACATTAGTTTGGTATCACATCAAAGGATGGACACACGCACTGCATGAATTTAAGAGCTGCACCTGAGCCCCAAGGTAGCTTCAACCTCTTCTCAAAGGTGTTGCCAAATAGAATATCATCTACTGGGTGTGGTTGCAAGAACCGGCCTATGCAAATACATCAGGGCGCGAAGCGAGACAGAACAAGGGATGCCAGTGGCCACCGGTACCAACACATACCTTGAACCTGAATGCTCCAGGTGATCCCCTTTCTGTCCTCCCTCTCGAAATATTCACTCGTCAATCGTCGTCCCTTCGGGTCAACGAAATTCTTGACATAGATCGCAATTTTCCCCTCGAAACGCTCCGAGACAATCGGAAACGCCTGCCCCGTGTTGACAATGTCAGTGATGGGTACCAGATCCTCTGCGGTCGGACCAGCAAGGACACGCAGACGAGGCATGGCGGCGCAGCGGTCGTGGTTGCGACGCAAAACGGATGGAGGGTACCGTTAACGTTAGTCGACTGCTTCGATAATGTAAGAGGATGTTTCAGAGATAAGCAAGATTTGGGCGATCGACGGGACCTGCTCGTCGATTATAAGGGGGGATAATGTTGATGAGCGTTCGAAGGCCCCTCCCGGAGACTCCAATAGTTACGTAGTGATTTCTTGCCCTTTTTGGAACCGTCCGTTACTAGCCGAGTTAGCGACTCAACCTGACCTTCATTGAAGGCGTGGCCCATCGACAACAAGATCATGATAGAGAGCTGAGACTGGAAAGCATCAACGTTTTTCGGATTTAAATATCTCGCTCGAAGCACTGCACGCTAATCGAATCATTGGAGTCGCGCCGCCGGGACTCCGTCGGCCACGTTCCATCATTACGCAATTTTCAACCAATAGCTTGGGTATCAAGGAAAGCTCGCTACATCCTGTGAATCCAACTAAATCTACAAACAACAGAAGATAAAAAAGCCCAGCTGTACATTGGCGAACGCAAAGTGTAGACACACGAACCCCAGGAAAGAACCGAATAGCATTAGATTGCCGAAAAAGCACCTCAAACCGAAGTTAGAATTGACTTTCCTGGACCCATACATCATCCACTCACACTCCCCTGACTCTGCGAACGCGCCCAAAGCTAACAAGGATCACATCGACTCCCACACAGTACCCATGCGAACAGCACTCCCAAAAGTACTAGCAAACTCGTCCCTGGTGCTCTCGCATTTACCCACGATGAGCTCGATTTCGACGACATCTGCACCAATGTGGCATACGAGGGTCCGCACATCTTGTTTAGCGCGGTCGCGGCAGTGTTGTACGTCTGCGCGAGACCTCCCAGGCTCGTCTCACTGCTACCATTGAGCGCCGAGGCGTACAACGCCATCAGTCCCGACGTACACTCATTGCACGCACTCGTCGTGATCTGTGGGAGCGGTTCGCCGAGGGGTAGTTGGTAAAACCAATAACACGATGGATCGGAATTTGCGACAGCTTCGACGTAACAGTACGAATTCGTCGCTTGGTCTACTTGGCAGGCGGCGTTCCGCATCAGGTCGTACGCGCGCAAGGCTGTAGCGCAGCAAAACACGAATGGTTGGTCAGGTTCGGATGGAGTTTCGAGTAACATGATACCCACCAGTAAGAGTTTGGACGGCCGTTGCTACCTGATTTGACAGGTCCGTTTGGCACGACGACTGCAGCGACGATGCGAACCAGGACATGTTCGCATCGCACTGCGCTTGCGACGTATCCGTATTGCAGGTGCCCCATATATCCGTGTTCATCAAGTTGATGTCGTTTTGAGCCTGTTTGGTAAAAACAACAACGATTATTCACGTTTCCCGAGAGACAGAACGGAAACGAGAAATCACCGTTTCGAACGCATGAGAGGTGGTGATCAATAGGGAAAACGCTCGACAGGTGCGGAACGCATCCACTTGTGTCATATTTATGAAAAAGTCGTAGCATGAAGTAGTGGAGAAATTAGCGGCGAGTGTTGTATCAAACGGTTGAGGAAAGGGGGTGGGTAGCACTGGGTTTACTGGTACTGTTGGGGCGGGTGTTGTCGTATTGCGTGCTGCAAGACGGTTCGATGTAGATCTCTTGACTAGGCGGTTGTTCGCGGCCTTGTGTGGGTCGTGGAGCGACCAGTCCGCAATTTTCGTCCACAGAGGTTCATGATGGCTGTCCGAGGAAAGGAGGTCAAAGACAGCCGGGTGAGTCCAGAAACGGGTGTATGCAGCGAGCAACACGAGTGCGAGAGGAACGATGACGACGGTCCATCTGAATGAGCGGTAAAGCCTTTGTTTTGAGAGTGAGATGCGGGTCTCTTCAATAGGACGGATCTGGACCCCGTCTGAAGCAGGGGTATCCCATTCGCTGAGTGACGCTTGACGTATAGGAGGAACCGGCGAGGGAGGTGGGGTGAACATCTCGAAAAGAGCGTGTTTAAAAATGAGCGCAAAACCAAGGAGTGTGTCGTAGGCACGGAAGCCTTTGTCCAGAGCTGGAGGTGGGTATACTTTTAAGAGGACTGCCACAGGCAAATGTTGCCAACGCTATTCAAGTGTGGATCAGCAGAAACGACGGGTATGGGCTATGCGATGGCCCTTACCTGGCTTTGAGGAACAGAGTACAGTGCCTCAACGTCGAAAAAAGATTCTTCGTTATTCCCATCGGTGTGATTATATGAATGGGTGATAAGTTTTCGGTCCCTTATCTCCGCGAAATTGGCCAAGTGAACCTAAGTCCACAGCCGATCGGCAAAGCGGACACGTTTTGCTTTTTGATCCATCGGACGTTTGGCAGTCCAGGGGTTTCATAGGAAATAGGCCGTCCAAGACACCAAAATACAACTGACCTTTCAAGTCGCTGACTGAGAGCTGCATATTGATTTGTCAAGCCTCGTCCGGATATAGTTCTAGTGCATTTTGCTCGAACCAAACGGTTAACGTGATAACAAAGTTGACGTGGTTGTGACTTGAAGGGCACTGCCACAACTTCCAAGTTTGAACGTTTGCGGCTCTTGATCGTCTTTATTATCTTTGTTCGACACAAAAATATATAGGTTTCACGCTACGCAAGAGACCTCCAAGCCCTCCAATTGAGAGGAATACTAGACCTCCCAACAAGTGACACCGTTCGCTGTGTTCACATCGAGTTCAAACGCGTGCCAGCTTTCCACACCCAGGCTTGCCACGACACTGCCCTACGATGTTTCCGGCGTCCGCCGAGTGACCTTCTTCTCCCCCGACGAACCGTGACTCATGCATACCCCAGAATGAATGTCACATGAATCTCAGGTGAGTACCGAGTAAGCTTCCAAGTCACACACGAGTCAGCAAGAACAGTTTCAGGCAGGTTGGGACGTTCCGAGTTCGTTTGAAGGGATCTGTAATCATGAGGTGGCAAAAACAAAATTCTGGGGCATTCCGGTTGAGTAACGAGGTATAGACATCGAGTTTCATGTTTACAGCGCGCAACTTTGGGATCTAGTTGGTTACCAGGCTAGACCGCTCATTGAAATGCTTCTCGCCGCAATAGGACCTAAGGTGGAACAAATTCTGATGGGGAGAATTAAAAATGCCACGCAGTTCCACAGTGTCACTGGTGCGTATTTTTTTCTCTACAAGCCGTCCTGGGCAAGGAATCTGGGCGAGGTGGGAAATCACAGAACGCCTCTGACCGTAGTGTGTTTTCTAATCTAGTACCTCTTTATTCCAGGAACTAGAAAACCGATCCGCCACCTGATCATAAATTGTTCATCAGTACAATGTCAAGTACGAGAAGTGTCTTAGTTCACCATCGATGGTGATATCTGCGCCATTAATATACCGTCCCGCGCGACACAGCAATACTACTACGCCCGTCAGCTCGGCCGGATGGCCTATCCTACCCATTCGGATTTCTCGATGTCCATATACGTCTTGTTTCCTCGAGGCACGGCTC
>JBBPOE010000125.1:0-53731 GCA_038091295.1 Tylopilus felleus | reverse complement strand
GAAGTAGATCCATCATACTGCATGCGCTGGGATTTTTGGCTGTGTGAGCACTCTGTATTGGATGAATGTTTTCAAAATGGACTCGTATTATATGGTGCCACCGTGCTTAGCGTTCACCTTTTTCTTGTACCATACAAGATGAATACTCTTCAAGTTGGGCTGCGGAGTGCGGCTCCAAAGCGATCGTATGCCCTCGAAGTTCGTCCCGAACGTCGAGATTTTTTCCGAGCTGTAGTCCACGACTAGGAATACTTCAACCAACACAACGGTTTTTTGGAGCATGCATGTGCTTGACCATGTTTTGAGACTGTGCTTCAACTTAACGATCATATGCTACTGGTAGTTGAGCCATCGAGTGCGCTGGTAGGTCCAAACTCCGACACCAACACCTTGGGCCGTGACAAGATTAGAGTCACATCATTGGATGTCAACAAACCTGTTCATGCGACCATCATCACATTCGCCGCGACCCCTGGGGTGGCTGTGGAAAAAGATAATACATAAGTGAGCAGGGGACCCATTCTCGCCCTCACTACGCCCGCTCGAGTCATTCAGCCCATGCGACCACACCGTCTCCAGAACATCCTCAGCCTCCTCCCTCTGCTCGGCGCCAGCGGCGTCCATGCAAACGCTCACGCTACAAACCAGGAATGCATCCTGCAGGCATGGGTCCGGGCGCCTGATCTCGCGCCGAGCACCATCGTACAGGGCGATGCACGCCTCAAGCTCACCGCAGGATGTACTCCCGTCGAGTCCGCCTCGCTCGGTCTCCGTTTCAAAGAACGATCTTTTGTCAAGGCGTCGTAAGCGTGCCAGTCCTCGATCCTCTTCCCTTCCTACTGACCGATGACCTTGCCGACGATTGTCATTAGGCGCTCCATAGAAGCAACGACACGGCCTGAAAGAGAAAAAGTGGTAGCCGACATCTTCCATCCAGAGCATAGCCCTTCTTCACCATGGGTTCTCCCAGCGTTCCACATGATTAACTGTAGTGCCGACATCGCGTTCGAACAGATCGTCAAGAACAAGGATTTGTGGTTGGTCCGAGAAGAAGAACGTATCGTTTTCGAGGCGACGCAGGCGATCGACGTGGGAAAGGCCCAGACTGGCTCCGTTCGTGATGCCGTTCAGGACTTTGCGATTCTTGTCCCATCGACCAACTTTCCTCCTGCGCTTGATTATTCTCGTGCACATGTTGGGTTCAGGGAGGGAGAGGTACGTCTGTTTCTGGCTAGGATAAGCTACTACTGACTTGCTTCGCACCCAGTTCGTCGATGTCGAGGCGATATACGAGTACTTTGTTCGCGTAGCGTTCACGAACGGGACGACAGTCGAGATTCCAGCAGGATTCACAGCTTTCCAACCTTTGTACGATCCGCCGAGCGAAAACTTGGTGCAATCCAAGACGGCGCAATTTCGAACAAGAGATTCGCTCAACGGAAGCCTCGTGGACAACGATCCCGTCGCGAATTACACAGCCGAAATTATGAGCAAACACGATGGCTTTGCATTCTCTCAAGGTGCGTTCCCTAGCGCAAACGTGGTGTCCTTGCTGAGACTCGTTCCCTGTCAGGCTCTGATGAACAATTCGTCAAGGTCACCATCACTCGTACAGGTCGTGCGCGCATCTTTGTCGAACCCCTCGCGCTCCACCTCTGTATCGACTCAAGTCTCTCGCCCAAATGGGCTCATGAATACACCTCGGACCCAACGCTCCAATCCATTCAGAAGCCCAACCAACTCCTCCGGGCGACATCCGTTGACTTCAAAAGGACCAAGTCCCCCAGCACCGCTCGCTGCCTCCCCCTCGGCCCAAACGGCGCGTCCGACCCAAAACAGCTCACCATGCGCAACGCCACCGCAGATCAGATCGCCGCAGGCGCGATCGTCACCACGACGAGCGACCCCGTCCTGTTCCAGATCGACGCCGATCCGCGGCACGCGACCGACTTTGAGGCGTACTACCACACCCTCTCGAGCATGCTCATTCTCTGGCTCGACGTCCCGCGGACGCAGGACGAACCCCCGAACGAGGCGGACATAATCGAGCGCCGCGCGATGCGCAAAAAGACGCCCGAGGTGAGCGCGGACGAGGAGGCGTGGGTGCCGTGGCATGCTGTCCCTGAGGTGGTGCGCTGGCGCGGCCGGCGGACGTACACGGGCAACGTCTCTGTCTCGGTGTACCCCGCGCCCGAGGCGCAGCTCCCGCGGCACTGCGTGCGTGCCGCCGCCACCACCACCGTTGGCGGCGCAGAGCAGGTTGTCATGAAGAGCACCGGAGAGGACCACGCTGGGTGTGCGCTGCGCTCGCCGGTGCATTACCTCGCCTCGGGCGCACGCGCGCCGACGTTCGTGGACGCGCGTAAGGCGAGCATGGAGGCACTCCGCGCGCAGACCCCCGCGGAGCGGGACGCCCTCGCACCACGCCTCGACCCCGCGGTGTCCTCGCCGCCCGAGGGCGAGGAGCGCGTGCACCGGTATTACCGCGTACCCGAGGGTCACCGGCCGTTGATCTACGTCGGGGAGACGTGGGTGAAGAAGGTGGCGCATAGGGAGGAGCACAAGGTCGGGGTACCGCGTCGGGACAACATGCCCGACGTAATCGCCCATATAGACGCAGCGATGAGGCACATGTTTGACGAGCTCTAAGAGTCGGACGCGTTGGGTGTATGTGCGTGTGTATCATTGGGTGGTAAGAACAGGGAGTTGTAGCGACATGAAAAGATCCAAGTCAGTCGGTGCGTTCGACGTATGCGTGTATGTATATATCGTGGCGGTATAACAACAGAAATGTAGACTAGAGGATTTGCTACACGGGTTGCATCGAAAACGTGTCAATGTCCGCGTCGTGAAGTATAATGTATCAGCCTATGTAGGTATATGATGAAGGAAACGAAAGCTGCAAGACGGCGTCGATCAGAGTACAGATAGCAACATGGATATTTCAGTGAGCTGGAGGAGGGAGACCGAGGTATACACATTTTCGAGTGCCAGAAAAGCTAAAGAGAGAGAGGGGAGAGTAGGTCAGTGAGCGGTGGTGTGAGGCGAACGGAAAAAGATCCACGTGAGACGAGGGGCGGACTGAGCTGCCAATACAGCGAGAGGTGAACTCGTAGTCAGGTCAGACGATGCGATCGACCAATCACTCAGCGTATCACGATTTCTTGAGAATCGTCTTCGAATGAGGGTGGTGGACATTGAATCTTCAAGGAGAGTAAACCGTCTCGCATTTCGACGGAGATGTCGTCGGACTGCAACGCAAGCATCTGTGACACGTATCAACGCAAGAAACAAACGCTGAACGCACTGTTGTTTGACTCGGGACGACAAAGGTCCGCGACACGTTAGCCGACTTGCGTTCTCTCAAAACATATCCACCGTCCGCAATGTCTTGAAGAGACTTGGCTGAGACGACGACCTGCTTTACCCGATTTATGGGATTGGTTGAGAGGACGATGGTGACGTCGCTCTTGGATCGACCCGGGAGTTCACACAATGCAGTCAAGACGCTTGTCTCGCTATTGAAGTGTAGGTCTGTACGAATCGCTACATTGACGCCCGTCGGCGAATAACCAGGGTTTATCAGTCCTCTGCGACAAAGACGCGTGAGCACCCTTTACCACGACATAAACAAAACGCACTTGAACGTCGTCATCGTCTTTGCAGCAGCGGGGAGTCCTTTCGATGTCGCTGTTGGTGGTGCTGAGAGTGGGCCTGGCAACACGGACGTGCTGGAGGACGACGGTTGTCTTGATCTCACACTCTGGATGTCTTCAAGCTCTCGTCTTGATCTTGCAATGGCCACTCCCGCAGCACTCTGGGGGCGGCGATATGGATGCGCCATAGCGCGAGGATCTGGATGCACAGGGGATACGCGTGCACGCACGGGTCCAATTGACCCGTGGAACGTACCACTCGGGCCCGCGGATGGCGGACCCGAAGGAGGGCTAGCACTGGTTCCGACATGATACGCACGATTGGTATCAATCATGGGTGGTCTCATGTGCTCAGGCCGTAAGAGAGCCGGGACGGATACGTGTTGCAAACGCATAAGCGGCTCATCACCCTCATGACCAGAACCGGGACGTCTTGGGTTCTGGCTAGGTACAATAGGTACCTGTTCTTGAAGTTGCACGGTGGACGAGGACGCGGTAGGAATATAGGACGCGTCTTGGTTTCGATCTGGTTGATGTTGAAGTGGGTGCTGTAGAACTTGCTGCTCAAGATGCTGTAGTTGTTGGTTTTGCTGCTGATGTTGGTCACCGCCATCCCAACGATGGGTTGTCTGAGGTGTTGCTGGCATTGAAGAGTGCCCAGGAATGAATGGGTATTGATACGACATGGAAAAAAGGGGGATCTAACGGATCCATTTCGCGCCCCGCCCTTTTATAGGCCGCCCAAGCTCTGATCCCGTGACTCACCCAATCGGGCGGAACCGAACCGTCGGTTATTATGAAACCGCCGCTCTACCACCTCCCCCAACCCCATCGTCCCCGTCGTTTACCTGGGGAATATTGTAGAGCATCTCTGGGTAGGAAAACTTCGCTGCTGCACCATAAAAAAATTCTCATTGTTACTAGTAGTGAACCCAATCCCAGTCATTGGGGACACCGCCATCTTCGGAAGTATCTGTGGCTGTGTTTTCATTGTTCGACTCATTTGGGAAACACCCCTGTCCGTATTCACCGCTTCTCCAACGCTGGAGTTTGTCTCGTCACTCCCCGACTGTCCGCCCTCGACCTCGACCTTACCAACGTACCCGTCTCCGCGATCCTCCCACCACGCTCAACGCTGTCCCTCCGACTCCCATTCCTGCCGTTCCCCCACCCTGTCCCCGTCCCCATTTCCACCCCAGACACACCGCCTCCCCGCCCACGCGCACCCGAACTCCGTCGACTCAACGGCTCTACAGGCGAATTTTCTCTCTGCGGGAAATACGACACCACAGGCGATCCATACGACGACGACAACGACGGCGGCGGCACACTCGGATACGTCAACGCATGCACACCAGATACCGCATTCGGCTGTCCAACCCCTCCAAACTGTGCCGACGACGACGATGGCGGCGTCGTCATGTGCGTCCCGTTACTCAACACGCTGCCGCCCGCTGGCAGGTGCGCCGACAAGACTGGAGAGAACGGGAACGGCGAGGGTGACTCCATCGACGAGGGCGAGTGCGATAATGGCGTCGTCGCCTCAGAGGTGCTATTCAGCGGTCGATGGATCACGCCATGCGACGGAATAGGCACCGCATGTGTCATCGCAGATCGAACAGCCGGATACCCCACCGACGTACTCGGCGACGACACCCCCGACATCGACCGCCGATGCGTCGGCTGCGAAAACGGCTCGGAAGGCGTCAACCCCACCAAATTATCCACCGACAACCCGAGCTGTCCATGTATGAGCAATCTCAACACGAGGCGAAAACACCTGCAACGCACCCTTCGTCTCAACTCCAACAACTCCTCCCGATAAATATCATTCAACCTCGCAATCCGCACGTAATCCCGCTCCGTATCCACCAGTCGCGTTCGCAACTGCTCGTTCTCCCTACGCATCGCTTCCAACATCACATCGACGCTCGGCGCCGTCGGATCGTGTCCGCTCAGCACCCCCGCACGGACAGACTCGGGAGCAGCAGCCGCGCTGCCACTCCGAGCTCTGTTGGCATGTTCGCCTCCACCGCTGGTGCTGGCGCTCGCTTGGGCTTGCGCCGCTTGTCGACGCAACGCCGAAATTTCCCGATTCAATCGGTTCACATGCGATTCGCTCTCCGCTTCGAGCGCATTCTCGAGTTGAATCTTTTCCTCTTGGAGCTAACCCCCACAGTGGCGTTAGAGAGAGCGGAGGAGGAAAGGGGGGGACGAGAAACAACCGCACCTGCTCCAACTTGCGCGAGAGCACGTTGATGATCCGCTCTTCTTCCGCTTCGTACGCATTGATCAGGGTCTCTTCTCGCTTCAACTGGTTCGTCGGACTCGCTGTCGAGAACCGACGGATGGGTGAATCAGACATGGCGTCCGTCCCTTGTGTGGTGCTGAGTGCTGTGGTCGTCCGTGATGGTAGTCAGCGTCGAACCAGTTTACTTTCCTTCCCCGTTGTCTTGTTCTTGTTCGAATGGAATCGTACCGCTCGCAAACCGTATCGTATCCAGTCGCGATGAAAAAGCGAGCGAGTGGAAATCTCAACGACGGTAGTGGCGTGAAAGAGGAGTTGCTGACCCAATCTACGGAACGGACCGGATTTGCCATGTTGCCACCAAACTACCATCATCATGGGATCACTCATGTCAACATGACCACTCTTCTACATTCAAACAGAGAGAAAGAAATAAAGGACGTCGTTCAGAAATCATACCCCTCCACCTTGAACGTCTTTCCATACTGTAAATATCCCTCCATGATTTTAAGCACCGGATCCGGAAGACCCATGCTGAGCAACGTGAACGCAATCTTGGCATGCCCATGGATCTGACCCAGCTTGAAAAACGACCGCGCGATCAACGTTGGGTACTGTCCCGGTCGTCAGTCACCCTACCCCACACCCAAAACACAACGCACCGTCATCTCGGTATAATCCGCATACTGATACGCAGCCACCCGGATCGCAGTCTGAATCGTCCGCGTGATGTCCCCTTCTTCGGCATACATCTCCAACAACTTGGCCCACGGCTTTTGCGCATACCGCGCCGTCTCGAGACATCGCTGAAACACCTCCTTGGCTTCTTCCTTGTGATGCAACCTCAGCGCCAAATCGCCCAAGATCTCCCATTCCAACCCCGTCTTGCGGTACGCCACGTGCTGCGTTTTGAAATGCGCGACTTCGGCTCGAAAGATGGTCCAGACGCGTAGGTCCTGTCACGCGGTCAGTCCCCGCGTGTCTACCCAACGTGAACCGACGTACCTCGTACAGAACCATGAACAAATTGTCCAACCACCGTTCACACAACCGCTTGTTCGTAAACGAAAACGCATCCTGAGGCGTCCTCGGTGTCTCCACCGTCTCCTGATCCGTAGCAGCAGCAGCAGCCACCACAGGCCGCTCCAACGTCGGACTCGTCACCCCATCCTCGTGGCCATTCTCCTTGCCCGTCGCATCCCCCACCGTCTCCCCATTCGCAGCAGCCGCCAACTCCCGTTCGATATCTGACTCGGTCGATACCTTGATGATCGGGATACTCCCCGACATACCAAACTGCCCCTCGGACAGCCCCGAGTCTTGCGGACTGTGTACCCCCCGCGTCGACGCATCGTCGTCAGCCCCGCTCCGCGCGCTCAAACCCGGCGATCGCCCCACCGTCCCGTCTTCGTGTATCACAACATCGTCGCCTTGCAACCCGAACCCGCTCGCCGTCGCGCTGTGCAGGTCCCCGTGCGACTTTTGCATCCGGTATTCTTCCTCCATCACGAACACGGCACTCCGGGTCTTGAGCAGCTCGTCCCATCCAATATCAGACACGAGGCGCGTCAAGAGGGAGTAGGCGCGTGCCCAGGTGCCCCGCAGACCGGGTGCTGGGAGTCGAAGAAGGGCAGGGTCGGCCTACGGACATAGACAGCAGGTGCGACCTCATCAGAAGCCAACAGACAGCATACAAATAGACACGTACCTCGTCGTCCTCCGTTTTTTGTTTCTCGGGCAAAATTTCGATGATTTGACGTTTAAACGGGAGATGCACGCGCGACGTCGGAATCGGCCTATGTACATCCTTGCCATTGTACGTAAACATGGGACATGAGTTGAGTGTGAGCAGTGCCTTGTTGTACGCGTCACCCCCAAACGATCAGCAGCGAGAGAACGAGGACGCACCGACTCGTAATCCTTGGTGTCAATGTACAACTCGGTCAACTTCTCCCACGTCACAAATTCGCTCGGTGCACAATTGACAGCTTCCCTGGCCAATTTGAGAGCCCAGGCTGATTCACCTTTGGAACGCAAGAAATCGCTCTGGACGTGCAAGAGCGTATACGAATGTGGCGTGTGTTGCATCGCCGCTGACATGATTTGAACCGCCTTGACCTCCTCGTCTGCTGGCAAGTCAACACGACGTCTTGCGATACGCAAGTGTACGCACTCATCCCGATGTAGCTCTTGGCCAACAACGACGCCACCTCAGGTTCCTTGACCGCCAACTTTTCAAACAGATTCGCCGCTTGCTGATACCGCCCGCTCGCCCCAAAATACTTGATCACCCCTGCCGTGAGATGATTCGACACGACCGTCGCCACCTGAATCTCGGGATCCGAGCCCACTTGCCAACCTAGCCATCCTCGCGTCAGCGCTCCAGGACCGCCCCCAAACACCCAGACACACCTTTCGTAAACAGCGCCTCGACCGCTTGTAAAAACCGGACCTCGCCTTCCCCGCTCGTGATCGGATCTAGCTTGCGATACGCATCCAACCAATACGTCGGATCGTCCGAGTACAATATCGCGCGTAACAACGCCGACACGTACGTCTCTTGCCATATCTCGGGCGTCGCCTCGTGTCTACGCCCGCGTCAGCATCGCCCCGTCCCCACCCACACAAAAAACCACGCACCGCTCCCCACGCAGATCGACCACGTACGCGAGCACGCCACCCGGGATCTTGACGTCCACCCGAACGTCCACGCGCGAAAAGGCGTTGAAGCAGCAGTAGCACCCGTTCCGGACTTTCCACACGGGCCCTTTGGAGAACCACGCAGAGTTGTCTTCGATGGCGTACGTGAGCGAATTGATGTAGGCCGCGAGGGACGCGGAGGAGCTTGCGTCGACGCCCGAGACGAAATGGAACGAGCCGAGCTGGGGCAGTCGTCAGCGCTCCTGGCGGGGATGGACAAAAGGGACAGGAGGACGCACGTCTCGTTGGCCGGCTCTGCCCGTGCTCTTGACGACATGACATAGATCGGGTGGACCGAGTTCACGAAAGGTCGCTGCGATTTGGGGTTGGGTGTGGAGTCGTGACGAAAAAAGGAGGGGACGTTACCTAGACTTTCGGTGCGCGCGGTCAACGCTTCCCCGATATCGACCTAGAGAAGAAGAAAAAGGAAACGCGTGAGCCACAGGACGACGCCCGATGCTGGACGCCTCACTTCAAACAACTCTGGAACGTCCTTGAACGACGCATCCGACATCGTCGTGGACGCGCAGCGGGTGGGATGTGGAACTGGACGAACGCAAGCGGTGTTTGTTTCCAAGGTTGCCAAACAACGTTTGTTCCGTGAGATCATTTCACTCTTCGATTTCATTCTAATGCACATCGACTACAAAACTCCAATCGAGACAGTACGGACAGAATAGCATGTGTATGTGTGACAAAAGGGTAAGTAGCAACGACCTTGTGTGGCGATAAACGTGTACAGCACCGCGCGCCGAATAGAGACGCGTTGGATACCTGGGACTAGTGTGGCAAAATATTCGGTCTGCGTATGTATATTGTGAGCGAACAAACGAGTGGGGAGAGCGCGAAATCCAACGGAATTAAATGGGTAAAAACGCTACCAAGGAATGTGAGCGTGAAAGGTCAGAGGAAAACGGCACCTCGAATACATTTACTTCTTGTTCAACGTCAAACTTCGCATCGATTCTTCTAAAAGATCTGTAAAACAGTCCTTGCATGACGGCTTGTCCGTCTTTGCGGACGAAGATACATGCGAGGTCGAAGGTACGGGGGAAGACGCAGGTGCCTCGACATCGACGACCTTAACGACGGCGCGGCCTTCGAGTACCTTGCGCACCTTTTCTGCGTCCCATTGTTTGGTCGCAGAGGCGGGTGAGCCAGAGAATGCCTCCCAGAATGCACCGCCAAGCTTGCTGACGAGCGTCTGACTTGCGATCGCAGCTGCGGCGGCGTGTTCCCTTGATGGCAACTTTGGTGAGGCAGGCGGAGTTGGATAAGCAGCCTTTGGTTTAGAGGACGAGCTGAAAAAGTGGGGTTTGAGGTTGGCAGCCAAGCCTTGGGGTTGTGTGTACGGCACAGGCTGGGGCTGTGTATGATGGGCATGTTGCTGCGCGGCCATCTTTCCCCATAGCTGCATGCGATAAGCGTCGAGTGTCTTGAAGGTGAACGGGTTGACGTCGGCAAAGGTGTCAAATGCAGCCACACCATGAGCGATGGACGAGTTGAGGTTTGAGAGTGCAGGGTTGATGTTGGCGGCGCCTTTTTTCTCGACAAGACCATTGTAAGAGGACGAGTTGAGACCAGGGTTGAGGTTTTCCTGAAGGACGCGGGATCGAATGGTCTCTTCGAAGAATATGGATGGCTTGAGGATGGGGCTGCCACCTGAAAAGGGAGCCTTGGATGCCAAGGCGGCGATAGGGGGGATGAATGTGGCATGGACGGGGGTGACACCCATACCGCCGAGACCGCCCCAAAAGGCACGGTTGCTGAGCCTGGGAGAGGTTGGGAGGTCTTTCTGGGTGTTTGGGGTGACGACGGGCAATGCTGCTACGGGTGTGGGAGTGAGAGGTGGTGAGGCGGGAATGGGTGGCAACTCGGCCGGGGGTGGGAGGTCAGGGAGGGCGCGGCCCTCGAGGAGACATTTTTTGAGGGCAGTGATCTCCTGGCGGAGAGCGATGTTTTCTGACCTAGAAGAGCCGAGTTCTGAGCGGATTGCGTCGATGAGACGATCACGCTCTGCGATGTCGCCCTCGAGGGTAGTGATGTACTCTGCACGATCGATAAGCACACGTGGCCAAGCTGGAGAAGAAAAAAAGTACCTTTGCGACGGACGCGGAAGTTGCGAGCACTGATCTTGTTGCGGAGCTGGCGCTTCTCCTTGCTTGACATTTTCTTGTACTCCTCTGGGCTTGGACGCCAGTCCTCTGGTTCGAGGATCCTCAAAGGATCAGCGTCCATTTTAGCCTTTGAGTCCTTGTTTTCCTTTTCCAGGAGGGTCGCCTTCTTGATACCACCTGACATGACCGTGCCCTTGCGCGCAGGCCTTGGCTTTGCGGCGGGGGCTGAGTCGTCTGTGTGCTCCTCCTCGTCGTCACCAAAGTCTGAGAGTGCCTTTGATGTAGCGGGAGTGCCGACGAGCTGTGGATCGATGGCGAACATGGGTGAGTGGGATGTAGTGGATGAGGAGGATGCTGCGGGGGACACAGCGGGTGCCATCGGAAAGTCATACGTGTGTGGTAGCTTTGAAAAGTCATCGTCGAGGAAGAGAGAGAAGAGTGGATCGTCTGCGGAGGGTGCAGCGTCGAGATTGAAAAAGTCGTCGATTCTGTATTGTTCGAGCATATTGGTAGGTGGGACGAGTTGAATCAAAGCACAACAGCTACTCTTATTCGGACAATGCCGGATTACAAGGACGACGCGTCATTGCTTATGTAAACAACTTGTTTACTGACGTGTTCCCTTCCTGGTGTTTCTTCAACACTTTGGCTATCGCAAACTCGAAATCCTCCTGTGTAACGTGTTGACGTCGCTCTCGCAGTGCATACATCCCTGTACATGTAATTAGACTAGAGTCACCAAAAAAGTACACACACATACCCGCTTCTGTGCAGATGCCCCGCACCTCGGCACCAGAGCACTGCCCCATCTTTTCGGCAAGCGCTTTCAGATCGATACCCCGCTGAAGCGACATCTGCAATGACTCATCAGCAACGTACAGCCATGCATGAGAGACGCCCTACTTTGCGTGAGTGGATCCGCAGAATGCTCACACGCGCCTCTGGTCCCGGTGGAGGAAACTCGATCTTTCGGTCAATCCGGCCCGGTCGCAACAACGCAGAATCCAAGATGTCTGCCACCACGTCAGTGCAGTCTGCCATCTCGTCCAACCAACTCACCTATCCGGTTCGTCGCCATGATCACCTTGATGTTCTTCGTCGCCTCGAACCCGTCCAGCTGATTCAACAACTCCAACATCGTCCGCTGCACCTCCGAATCTCCCCCACCTGACCCACTCTCCCCTCTCGAACTCCCAATCGAGTCAATCTCGTCCATGAAAATGATACTCGGCGCGTGCTCTCTCGCCATCACAAACAGCTCCCGCACCATCCGACTCCCCTCTCCAATATACTTTTGCACCAACTCGGATCCAGAAACTCGTATAAACTTGCAGTCCGTGTGATGCGCAACAGCACGCGCGAGCAGCGTCTTGCCGGTACCAGGGGGCCCGTACAGCAGTACTCCCTTGGGCTGCGCGATACCGAGTGCCTCAAACAACTCTGGGTGCTTCACCGGCAACTCGATCACTTCCTTGATCTCCTTGATTTGCTTGTCCAGCCCCCCCACCATCTCATACGTACTGTCCGGCACCTTTTCCACCATCATTAACGACACCAGCGGGTCCACCTTGTTCGGTAATATTTTGTGAATCGTGTAACTGTCCGATCGCAGCGCTACTCGCTGCGACGGCGTGAGTGCAGTAACCTCAATTTCAGAGTCAAAATCGACAACTAATGCGCAGTGTGAGCGATCCGACGAGTCGCCCATGAGTAGATACGTACTGTACTTTCCCTCGGGTTGCACCTTGACCAACACCTTTTTCTTGCCCATCACTTTGACGATCTCGCCGACATAGCTTGCTGGCTCGTGAAGCAGCTGTAGCTCTTCCCGGAGGAGTCTCACTATCACCCCGTTCGTCACCCTCTCGTGTGCATGGGGGATCGCACGTACCTCGGGCATTGAGCGCATTCCGTTGTGCCTCTAAACGGCGAAGATTCTGTGTTTTCTGGTTGATCAAGAGCTCTGCCGCTTCAATCTTGGCTTGGTAGTACGACTGTACACCAACGGCTGGTTTCTGTGGCCGAGTAGGGACGGGCATGTCTTAGTAGTGGTATAAAACCAAAGGTAGACGCGGTGACGCAAGCGAAGACCAAAGTTCCCACGGTCAACGACACTCCACAACCGTCATCGTGCTCTCAGGCCATCACTCCCAGTTGGCCTCGGTCATACTCCGACGAACTTCAGACTTTCTCGTTGCACCAGCCACGCGCACAGCATACAATCGTTTCCCCCTAGCCCCCGTATTGCAGAAAGTTTCGTGAGTGTCAAGAGGTAGTGTATCCTCTTTTTTACATGCAGACCTGTGAAATGACGTGGGTATTAGTCTCGCGGTTGCTCCGCAAGGCAAAAGCTCGCTTCGCCAAATTTCAGCGAGAAGGGAGAAGGAGTTACATTGACGAGGCCGTCAACCTCGGTAATGAAGCACTGGATCTTTGCCCACCCAGTCACCCCAAGCGAGCTGTCGTATCGTCCTCAATTGCATTTTACCTCCATGCTCGTTACAAATGGTTCAAGTGGACAAGGGACGTCGACGAGGCTATTGTTCTCGATCGTGAAGCGCTCGGCCTTCGGCCAGAAGGACACCCTGATCACTCCCAATCTTTGAACAACCTTGCAGTTCATCTGTCAACTCGGTACAACCAGCTCGGGGCCATGCAGGATCTCGACGAGGCTATTGTCCTCGATCGTGAAGCGCTCGGTCTTCGGCCAGAAGGACATCCTGATCGCTCCCAGTCTTTGAACAACCTTGCAGTTCATCTGTCAACTCGGTACAACCAGCTCGGGGCCATGCAGGATCTCGACGAGGCTATTGTCCTCGATCGTGAAGCGCTCGGCCTTTGGCCAAAAGGACACCCTAATCACTCCCAGTCTTTGAGCAACCTTGCATTGCATCTCCATACTCGCTTCAGACGATCAAGGAACTTGAAGGATAAGGAGGAGCTGTTCAATCTCTACTCTCAGTTGCCCCTTGTTCCCCATGTGTCCTCAAAAGATATTCCTGTCGCTAGAACGTGGATCGGTGTCGCTGAACAATTTCAGCATCCAACGCTTCTTCTAGCCTATGAAACCGCGTTTCGATTCCTCATTCAACATCTAGCCACTCTGCCATCTTTGCCTCGACATCATGTCGTTCTCAAGGAGCTTGCATCCTCGCTCGCGGTAGACGCATTCTCAGCATGTCTTCGTAACCATGCTCCTTCGCGTGCAGTTGAGTTCCTCGAACAAGGCCGGAGTGTATTTTGGACCCAGCTTAGTCGCCTCCATACCCCGCTACACGCTGTTGTGGAATCTGGGCCGGAAGGAAACACATTGGCAAACAAGTTCACGCAGCTCGCCCTCGATATCCGCAATACACTCAATACGTCCGGCCCAGGTCAGCATGAACGGCTGTGGCACCTCAACCTGAAATTGCAGCAAGTGGTAACCGATATTCGCGCGCTGCCTGGTCTCTCTCGTTTCCTTCTTCCCACCCTCTTTTCAGATCTTCAATGTGCAGCCCGTGGGGGACCTGTCATCATCGTGAACGCGAGCAAGCATTCATGTGACGCGCTCGTTGTTTTCCTCGACCGAGACCCTGTCCATATTCCGTTACAGATCACACAAGATTTCGGAGCTTGTCAACGGAGCTTCATACCTTGACTAGGCGCGCAAAGAGGGTGGACATGTCGAGAGAGCTCGCGTACTTCTTACGCAAGGTCTGGGATCAGATCGTCGCACCCGTCGTTGATTTCCTCCAGACGACCCTTCATCTGGATCCCGCATCTGGTGGTGCCCCACTGCCGAGTTCTCTCTACTACCCTTGCACGCTGCTGGTCCATTTCGAAAAGGTCAACGAAATCTCGCCAATCTATACATCTCGTCGTATACCCCTACACTCACCTCCCTCATTCGCGCTAGACAAAGCGATCTCTCCAGTTCTACAGCCCAAGGGAAACGTTTCCTTGCGATTGGTCAAACCACAGCCACCGGCGAGAGCGACCTCCATTCCGTAGGTACGGAGTTGAACAGCATTGGTCGGCTCGTCAACGGCCTGGCTGCATTCACGCGCATAGAGGGAGAAAAGTCTTCCATTTCCAGGGTCATCGAAGAGTTGGGTAAGAGCGAATGGGTGCACCTTGCGTGTCACGGTATTCCGGACCGGAAACAGCCATTCGAGTCTGCATTCGCTCTCCACGACAGACGCTTTACGATCCAACGGATGATCGGCTGCGAAATGCAGAACCCCGAATTCGCGTATCTCTCGGCGTGTCATACGACTGTCGGAGACGAAGAGAGTCCGGACGAGGTGATCCACCTCGCAGCGGCGATGCAGTTTCTCGGGTTCCGGTCTGTGATTGGGACGATGTGGGCGGTGGACGATGGCGAGACGAACAAGATCACGTCGACGTTTTACAAGCATATGGTGGACGAGTCTGGTCGGTTGGATCATACCCGGGCAGCGCTGGCGCTGAATAGGACGATGAGATCAGTGGATGTACCATTCGATCAACGAATTCTTTACATCCATATAGGTGCCTAGTTTTATATCCTCGCTTTCGCATTGTTTCGTTCGCTCTATAACTGCTATCATATATACTACCCATACGTCTGTGCTAGACGATTGTTGTGGCCTCGTGCCTGCTCTCCGTAGTCTGGTGAATCAGTGGTGATACGTTGAAGTAACGGTCGACAGAATATACAATTCAGATAGTTTGTAGTTTGACGGCGTCAGAACGTATTGGGTAAATATCACACAAAGCCATAAACAAGTTCAACAACGTGAGGTAGGTTCTCTTCAGCTCATCCTCACCAACCTCTGCAAGGAACCAGTTGAGGACGGCAGCGGGCCGAATGCCTCCCTGGCATAACCTTTCAACGATCCATCGTTCTCTGATCACGCCCGCATACTGACTGCACTTGGGTCGTTTCCTATCCTGGGTCTCCTGCTAAAATGGCATGTCACGCAAGGCACGTATGTCTTCGATCCCACTGGCAGGTGGGGTGGGTGATGTACATCGTGGATGGGTTTGGGGGAGGTGGGGGGGATACCAGTTTGGGCGGCGATGGATAGCGCTGCCCAAACGATGGCGACGGGCTCGTGGCCGGCCGGAACACAAAGGGATTGGCAGTGGGTGGTGGCATCGACTTCCTTGTCGATGGCAGGAGGCCTGGGACTGATAAATCCTTGCGAACCATCACCTCAAGATCTCGGAGGTGACTGGATCGACGATGAGCTCCCATTCGAGATTCTGACACATCTAGTTGATCTCCTGCAACTGGAACATGCCCTGGACGACGATGGTGGCGAAGGGGGTGTTGTCCGAGTCGAATCGAGGACGACTTGCCTTGTATTTGAACAAGCAGTAAATCCATTTCTCCCCCGAATTTTGTCATCGGACGACTCGGAATAGATTCTATGACATTGTACGAGTCGAGCCCGATCCTTTTTATCGAATTCCGATGTCGCAGTGAGGAGCTATGAACGACCGAAGATGTCGATGAAGAGTAGTTTTACGCGATTTTCCCACGTGGCCAAGTTGGGTGAAAAGGACAAGAACACATTCTCTGTGTCGATCAGCCCAAATCATGGAACGCCAAATTTCACCCGAATCTTTTGCCCCCACCTACGAACATTGCTGTAGTCTTCACCTTTTTACCAAGTGTTTTGCTGGCTAACCAGTTATAGGTACATACCCTCGTCTGACGTCTCGAGGACTTCAAGCTGCCGACAATAGTCTGATTGTGGTGTCGCGGCGTTATCTTCATCGCCCCAGTATGCATCATGATGACAGAGTGCCAACCGGCCGTTTATTTATCTTCTCAGTAGTTTAGGGGGTCACCAGGACAATGCTATGCAGCATGTTTGGGTTGACACCGCGCAGGGGCGAGAAAGAATAAGTATACCGAGGACCTGAAGGTAAGTCCACCTCCAAACCCTCGGGCTGTCGAGATCCGGTGCGGTGAGTGACACGGAGTCAAAGTGGAAAGGCACACATACTCATTAGGATATTGTTGGACGGTCGTCGCGTTAGATGAAAGACCCTTGTGCCACTGTCGACGCGTGAACACGTCTCGTGCCACCCACACATGACAGTTCAAACGGAATCATTTGCGTTGTGACGCAGAGTAACGTAAGGCGGAATGGCCGTTTTGTGACCGTCGGCGACCTTGGGAGTGGGTACCTTGGGAATCCACGCTACCACGAGGCATTCTTGCAAAGTAAAATACCCTCCCCAAGGCAAGCCTTTGTTTCCTGCGTCTCTCCTCGTCATCTGAAAAAGACGTGTTTCCTCGGAGGTTCTCCCTCGCTTGGTGTCTCTGACACAAACGCCCATAGCTTGTGACATTCGGCGGCAGCACAGGTTCATGTTGCTGCCCGTCCATCCATTTTGTTGCCGCGCCACAGGACGGCTGCGTTACAATTTCGCGGGTCCCAGGTGCGTTCACGTTCATCTCCGTGGTCTAGGCATCACAGCTCCGAGTCACTGGGGCCCACTTTTTTTAATTTTAGATCACACGGACCTCAAATGGCTTCAGGTTCGTCGAGCGTTTCTTTTTGGGAGAGGGAATATCCTACGTTATCACTCATCATGTACCTGGAGGCTGGATGCGTGTTGCGCCGTCCGACAGGAACGGCTCAGCACGACCGCGGGCTCATGACACGCGGGGCCATATTGCACCCTCAAGACCCCTCTCCGGTTCACGCCTCCAGCTCATCGGACATCTCATCGTCTCGGCCATCACGTCTGAGGGACAATTTCCGACGGTCATAAGGCACGTATGTTTCGTATTACACCAGGTGACATACACACCGTGGGTCGAAACGCGGTCCGTCCCTCATCCTGCCACAAACCAGTGCCGTGTAGTGCCCAGACACATGTGCCCAAGCCTCTTTGGCACATGAGTCGTCCAAGGATCGTGGCGCGTACGCCTATTTTACTTCCTCCGGGTCGACGAGAAACGAAACTAAGCGATCACAGATACAGTCGGAGAGATAAAAAGGCCCACCCATTTCCGTGACGCATCGATGGCATCGAACGACCACCTCACATGCCCCCAACCCCATCCAGCTCGTCATTGCAAAGATGCGGCCTTGCCCAAGCTCCCAATCGCGTCGCTCGATCGCCGAATCAGAACCTGTGATCGGACCTCGGGGGTCATGTGTTCAGGAAGGATCTTGGACGCACAAGACCCGAGTCGAGGCGTCACTGCACGCACGAGAATCTCCTCCAAAAGTCGCCATCTTTCCTTATTCCCTGCGCGTTTTTCCCTCGTACCCCGCTCCTTTCCACGCGCGTGTTGTGTTTCTGGGCAGGGTCTGGGCAGGGTCCTTGCACGTTTGAGATCGTTGAGTAATCGGACGTCTGGTGTCGAGGAAGGGATGGTGGGTCCCTGCGTCATCGTGATGGCAGTCGGGCCTTTGGGTGGGACGGATCGTCCTCGTCGTTCATGCTATCGCCACTTCTGGTATTTTCAGGACACGCTCTATTTGGCAGCCCCGGGAACTCACCTGCACCTGCCACCCGCCGTCCGGTGACGCCCGCAAGTGGCCGAGAGACTGCCGTTCGACACGCAACGCGGGGCCATTGACGTTCCCCTCCTCCCCACCCATGTCCAACCTTGGCAAACCACGCACCAGATTCCGAGAGCGAGCTCCAACGAGGGGGACGCTCGCTTCTTTTCGTCCGATGGATGACGATGGTGGGGCGATGACGCGCGAGCTCATCTATGACATCCCCTGGACGCGCACCTATTTACCTCCCCTGTACCACTCAGCCTCTTGTACATAGACCGACACGACAGCCCTAACCGTGGTATTCGCACCGGACTGCCATACCTGGGCAGAGGTGACCCAGGTGAGAAGAACACATTTGCGGAGTGGGATATGTGCGCCGGCGCCACGAGCGTGCAAACTCAATTCTGTGCGTCGAAACGTTAACTTTTTTGTTGCTAGGGCTGATGGATGGATCCGAGCCGTCGGGTACTTTTTGCAGAGGCACGCCTCTCAAACGGGTTTTGGATGCCAGCATGTGCAGAATGGGAATCAAATAGTGTTATAAACGATGCTTGGCCAATAAGTAAGCGGACGAAGCGGAGATGGTTGCGTGTCGATTTGCCAAATATGTGTAATAGAGTACACCATGCTAATTACGATTACATTTTGCGAAAGCCCGGAAGTCCGACTACCCCATCGATGGTCGAATCAGATAGGAACGACCTCTGTGACTCAGTCACTCTCGCGGCAACCCAAGGGTATCTCAAGGCCTCATCTCCAAGCAGAGCGCGGCAGGCTACCGCATGCCGTATTTTCGTTTGAGGGCTGCCCATGAGAGAGCTGCCATTCGATACGCAGCGACGAATTGATTCATATCGTGTTCGGGAACACGATTGATGTCGAGTCGATTCCAGTATCGACAGATGGTGTAAACGATATCGTTTGCGTCGCGATCCGAGCCTCGTCTGTACACGCTTGGTCAGTTGAGCGAGCGCGCAGACAAGTGTGGAGGAACTTGCATTGCCCAAGCTTTGAGTTTGTCTCGGACAAACTCCGAGAGTGTCAAAAAGGGTATTCCTTTGATATTCATGGTCGTGGAGTTGTCCAACCGTCGAGGACCGTGCTCCCCTGCAGGCAATATTTCGATCTGGATGATGGATGAGTATGGTGCGCGTGTCGCAAACGAGTGCGAGCTCACCTCGATAGCAGGTATAAGACGACGATAGGTGACATGAAGGCTGTGCACAAGTATGTTACAAGGGTAGGAAGTCGAGCAAGAGGAAGCGACTGTACCGGTTGCTCCATGGTGAATGTGTGGTGGTGAAATATTCGCTGTTTGCGACCGCCTGACGGACGCGGCGAAAGGGGTGCGTGGAACCACCTTCGACGATGCAGTAGATTTCCTGTGGTGGGAGATGAGAGAGATGACGGTCAATGGAAGGAGAGACGGACATCGCAACGGGGGCTGTCGGACATGACAGCGGTGAGTATGCTGCCGTGAAAGGCGTGGGGGATGGCATGCACGCTGAGGAGCTGAGAGAGGGCCATAGCGGCCTCGAGGAGGCGCCGAGTCTCTGAGGCCATGATTGTGGAAGGGAGGGGGAGTGAGGTAGGGAGGAGGAGCGCCAGGCATGGCAAGATAAAGCGTTTGGGAAAGAGCGTAGAGTAGGGAAATATGTAATTAGTTCCGAGGGACGAAGTCAAGGTGATCTCCATCTGATCCCGTGCTAGTTCGGTTTTGTCCGATCAACCCCCCTTACACAATGCGGGGCAACGCACCATATTAGGATTGGGGTAACCCCCTTTGTTTTAAGTAATATTTCCAACCTACTTTCGGTCAAATTATTTTTTGTCCTTTCGAATTTTCTGTGATCATTTTCCATGCTGAGTTTGTGAATGCACACCTCCATCCGCAATGTAATGTCCATCCCTCCACGCGCCGTCATCTTTGCCCGTCGCTTTGCTTGGAATGCCTTTATCAAACCCACACCCGCATATCGTCGTCCCTCTGCTGCTCAGACCGAGGAAGACGATGCAAAGGCAGCCATCCTCGAAAAAGTCATGAAAAGCAGACTCCCGTCGGATCTCATGCTGCGCTGTGAGTCTCCACTGTATCCCGCGCGTCCACCCACCAACGTCCGTAATGCTTCCTAGGCACCATCATAGACGAGCAAGGTCTAGAGTTTTTCCCATCCGCCACCGTCTGTTGGCCTTTACTCACGACGTAATCGCGTCGCTCCAGGTGCGGTCAAGAGCATTTCCGGACAGTTCAAAAGGTCGGATTTATGCAATGAACACCGTTTGAACGTAAGTCTGTCAGGATATAATTCACTCGAGAACGTCATGCTCTATCACCGTTGACGTTTATTATCTCTAGCCCCGTGACTTGCGCAAAATAGATTCACGTATACCAAATTTGGTTCCCACCATCCTCATCCGTAAAGAAGCCATTCTGGTCAGCTTCGCCCATCTGCCTTCTAACCCGACACTCGCTCATCTTCACCAGATCAATGTATTACATATCAGGGCCCTCGTCAAGGCCGATACCGTCGTGCTCTTCGATACTTATGGATCAGATGACTCGAGGCTTCACTCCGTATTTCTATACCACCTCGAGGTACGACATTAGTGCGGCGATTGTTCCCTTTAGCAGCCTGACTTCTCTACAGCACAATCTCAAAGCCCGTGGGAGCGGTGCTCCTTACGAATTCAGGTGCGTAATAGCCTTCTAGCCCACAACGTTATCCCATCTTCTTTCCATCAGAGCGATAGAGTCCATCCTTCTCTCCGTTCTAAGTGCACTCGAAGCCGAAATGGTCTTCATCCGTAACCTCGTTGGAGGACTTTTGGCTGAGCTCGAAGACGATATTAACCACGACAAGTTCAAACGACTCCTTCATTACTCGAGACGCCTCGCTGCTTTTAAAAATCGCGCAACTTTGGTATGACCTTTTGCTGATATTCCCTATTCCAGCTTCATTATCACATCTAGGTTCAGGAAGCCCTTGAGGAAGTCCTCGAACAGGGTTCGTTTTCATCATCGCTGGTGCCACGTCACTAACATTACATACAGACGAGGACTTGAATGCAATGTATCTTACGGATAAGAAGAATGGTACCCCTCGTGAGATGCACGAGCATGATGAGCTAGAGGTGTTGCTAGAGTTCTTTTCCAAACAAGTCGAGGAAATAGTCAACGAAGCCGAAAGCATCGAAGTGTGTTGAGCTCCTACATTGATTCTGAGCCTCAGCTGATCGACGTCGCAAAGGCGAATGTCCAATCCACTCAGGAAATTGTAGAACTCATTTTAGACTCAAATCGCAACGCGCTACTGGCTTTGGACCTTAAAGTTTGTACTTGCACTCACACAATAAATTCAGTGTACTTAGGACATATTAGGTCTCTATTGGGACCATGGGCCTTGGATCGGGAGCCCTTGTTGCTGGGCTTTTCGGAATGAATGTATGTGAACGCCATCTGCCAGTTACCCTTTCCGTTTCAGGCTAATCGACTCGATATCAAATTTGTAAAGTTACAAAGCCACATGGAGGATATGCCTTATGCGTTCGCCGTGATGTCAGTTGCCTCATCGGCTATCGCGGCGCTGGTTGCTTGGGCTGGTCTCTGGAGGTGAATAAGTTGCTTATCTATAACCTCCGATCCATCTTGTTCATGTTCACTCTTCCCCCCAGACTTGCCAAGATACGCAAAGTTGGCTTGACGAACCCACATACGAGAAAGGGTGGTACCGCTGATTCCAAACCACGCGCACCCTGGATACCCTTGCCCTTACGCCGCCGAAACCCTGATGGGTGGTCGTGAGAATGGCTCGCGATTTGCCGGTGCTTCGGCCCCTTTCTTATCGCGCCTGGACGCGCTACGACGCGCTCCTTCTCTTGTGCTCCAGCTCTTGACTACTGCTCACCGTAGGATCAGGATCAATACGACCGCGTGTCATTTGTACCGACCACGGTCACACCTCTGTACGTTACAGTATACACATCATTATTCATCTAGATCCCCTTCCGTGCCAATCCAAAAGTGAAGGAGGCGATAAGCGGACGATCGGAACACGCCGATACTTGTCTGTCAGGGATTCTTGTTCCTGAGAGCGCGCGTGCGCAGCCAGCTATGGGACAAACGGACATCTCCGTCTATCGGTGATGGCTGTCCCCCGACACGACAAATCCCTCTCGCGACTTTGAATTGGTTGCCAAAGTTTCAAGCACGTCGTATAACCGCATGTACATGAAATAGAACTTGTTACACGGAAGAGCCATGGATCAGGCATGGAAGAACACAAACTCCAGAGTTCAGATGTCAACATAGCAAAGGAACGGACGGAGATCTACGATCTCTGACAGTAGCTGTCCATGAGAGGCGTAGTGCCTCGCTTCGGCCTCGCACCTGAGCTCGATCACGGTAACGACTTGTCACCAGCCCATGACTCGTTTCCAGTGCATAAAACTACGCGGCCGGTCTTGGGGTCGGACTGGCTGGCTTTTGCGTAGGAAGCCCAAAAAAAAAAAAAGTCAGCGCTTCCGACTCAGCAGTCCAACACAGAGATCGAATTCGGAATAGCCTCTTTCCCGAAAGCATGCGCAACCGATTCAGATGCATCGCCTCTCCGCGTTCACGTTATGTATGTACATATGTGACTCGAATGTTCTGGAGGCGTGAACTTTTTTTTTTTTTTCTTGCATCTTTGTGACCGGCGATCTCCATGATGTTCTTGGGTGGGTGGTGGTGGTGTGCGCGTACAAGTGCCAGTGATGTTTCGACGACACGTGCCACCCGACAGACAACCCATGATTCGAGGATACAACCCAATCGCATCATGATCCTCGGTGTGACGTTGCTGCTGCTTTCTCTCTTATTGTCTACGTCGCCGCCTTTGGGGAGCCTTTCTGGGTTGTCAACGAGAGCACGCACACACGTTGGACGTTACGACGTCGTGATCGTCTGCCACGAAGTGATGATGAAGAGGCTGTGCCACAACGTGTCGTGTAGACGAAAACGGGGGAGAGTTGGACGAGCGAGTCGGATGGCGCCCAGGCGAGACCGTGCGTTCCAACCAACGGTCCTTTTTTTTTTTTGGCTTGTGGAGGGAAAGTCCCATTGGTACGTCCGAGATCAAGGTTTTGAAATTCGTCGGACCCGGTGGTTTCCTTTCCGCAAGGTTCCTATCTCGACGTCACGCGGTGGTCACGCAGAGGGGACAGTAAGAACCTAGGTAAAACGGCATCAGAGATCAGCAGAAAAAGAAAACCTTGCACGACGAAGCGCGACGACTGCGGATTTGAAAACGCGGCGCAAGGGCGTTGACAGATAGTGAAAGAAAAAAAAAAAAAAGAGAGAGCGATAACAATCGGGGCGCGCTGAACACGTCCGTGGGAGGGAGCAAATCATTGGAGTGTTTTGATCGATGATTGTACAGTTACAGACATATGAGCTCTGGTAGCGTGCTATCCAGAACTGAGAGAACAGCGCAACGCGCCCATAGGACCACGAAACAAGCGCGACACAAACGGCGCATGCTTTACCTAGCTATGACGGAAATAAAAGTGGCAAATACGGGAGTAAAGGGGAGGTCGATAAGCTACATCAAGGTATAGAAATAGATATCCATGTCCAAGTATCAATGGATCGACACATGGTTTGCGCATGTATCAGCGTGCTGTGTATAGGCCATAAGAGTTATTCCGAGAGGCAGACCCTTGTTTCCTCTCATGACCTTGGATCTACAAGCACGTCATGATACGCAGTGAGCCAGAGATAACCCACAACACACCGAACGCCTGCGTCCCATCCCAATCAGGAAAGGGGCGTATCAGGCGGAACCGAATACAAAAGAGGAAAGCTGAAGCAATGCGGAGAGAGAAAGAAAGAAAAAACAAGCATGAACCAAGACAAGGAGGCACAGCCCAATTCTCAGTCTTGTTGTGGTGGAGGCATGTCCGGAATCAGATAATGCACAGGACGTCTGTCCCAAAGGCTCTTGTGCGCCAAATCCGATGGGGTCCCGTGCGCACCCGTTCCCAATTCCGTTCCGTGTGATTGTGAAGACTCGGCTCCCGCCGTGAGCGTGGATACCGAGTCTGTATGCTTGTCTTCGAGAAGTATCGAGGAATCGTACTGTGGGACAGGTTTTCGGGATGTGCGTCGTGCGGTCACGGAGACTGCACCGGTCGAAATAGACCGGTTGACGCGTGTGGGCGTCAGGGGTGTGAGAGGGTACTCTTCTTTGGGTTGAGCGTGCGTGGGAGACTGAGATAGTCGGGAAAGGGCTGGGGACGGCAAGGTGGGCATCGAAAGCCGTTCGCTGCGGCGTTGGGTGGAGGTTTCCATAGAGGATCGGATTCGCTGCGCTTGTTGCTCGAGGCTTTGATTGGATGTGCGTATAGAGGGGACACGAGATCGGGAGCCTTCGCTTGCGACGGCGGAGGTGGGAGTCTGTACAGAGTACGCCGAGATACGACGGTCGTAATGAACAGGTGTGTTGAGAACGTCAAAGGGACTCATTCCGGAAGAAGAGGCAGGTGAGACAAGCTTTTCCTCGCTCACGACGATGACGTCCTCGTCAGAGCCACCGGGTGTCGTCGTTACGGATGCCTTTCCGCCCGTGACATCTTGAAGTATGGCTCCCGTAGACTCTGAATGGACATGGTAAGAGTTACCGGTGAGTTGAGTCCCACCGCCCCCCGGTCGAATGGACGAGGTAGTGGATTT
Organism: Tylopilus felleus; assembly: GCA_038091295.1. Taxonomy (NCBI): domain Eukaryota; kingdom Fungi; phylum Basidiomycota; class Agaricomycetes; order Boletales; family Boletaceae; genus Tylopilus; species Tylopilus felleus. The sequence continues at coordinate 28,805 of JBBPOE010000125.1, read as the reverse complement.
GAGCGATCCCCAGTTTCGATCCATGTTTCCACCTCGCACAACGAAAGCTCTCTTTCGCCTCCGTGACCACCAGTATAGCCCTGCGGCGATGGCCAAGGCAACAGCCAGAAATGCCCCCACAATGCCCCCCACGATGCTGCCCGTGTTCGATTTTACCGCTGCCGAGGACGGGAGGGCACTGGCGCGAGAGGAGGCTGTGGATAAGGCTTGCGGTGACGTGGCTGTCAAACAGGCGACATCCGTTCCATTCGCAATGAAAAACGGCGCAGAGTTGTTGTCAACATTCGGCGTAGAAAGTACGAGACCTTGTATCTTGTACCAGCCCTGCGTCAGATTGACAGTGGACCATGTCCATGACGGCGAAGAGGTGTTGGTGTCCACTAGTTGCTGTTGAATCGTGCTGTTGACCGTGTTCTGTCTTGCCTCGATGCGAAGGAATGCGTCATGTTGAGGCACGCCGATGTTGGTAATTGAAAGTAATAATGGCGCCTCTTCGCCGCCGCTGTATTTCCACGAAATTAAACCGGACTTGCACGTTGTCATATTCTGCACGGTAAAACTGAGGATGCCTGGAGAAGACGAAGGCTGAGGCGTGGCTGAAGACCCAGACGACGATTGTGAAGTTGGAGTTCCGGATGACGACGAGGATGCGGACGAGGGTAAATGTAAATGTGAGTTGGTTGAAGCTGAAGACGAAGACGAAGATGGCTTACTACTTGGTGTCGCAGGCATCGTTGTTGTTGCGTGCGTCGTGGATGATGTTCGTACAGATTCTGGGCCTGGGCCTCCAAAAAGAGGTTCGATGGATATGGGTCCTTGGCGTGCCTCATGTAAGCGTGCAGGCTTTGTGGCTGAGATCAATGTGGCGAGGTAACTGCAAACCAGCAGAAGCGAGGCTCTCTGTAACGTCATGTCGTCTCCTGAGAAAAGAAGACAGCTATGAGCCCTCGACAAGGAAAAGAACCAGCAAAGCGACAATTTACCAGAATAGCTGTTCGACGAGCCAGACGTGGCAGTCCGTCGTTCAGTCTCTGAGCCGAGAAGAAACTAGATGCAACGGGAAGAGGTTACGACCCTAGAGGGACACCGTCGGGACTTGACGCGGACGGGGAGACGGGGAGGATGGAAGCTTGGGAGAGAGAGATTTTACAACAATAGCCAATTGGGAGTCCATCGATGTCCGAATCCCACGTGCATAATGCGTGACGACCCGATCATGTATTGCCGAGAATCCGATATGACTTGTACACTCGAGTGATACAGCGACGATCAGTGATAGTAGTTTTACGGTGATAAGGTAGTGATATAAGCCGGTCTACGTGCGTACACTGGATCGAGGAGCAGGGGTAAAGAGCTTCACGGGATCCCTGTACCTTCCGCTCTTTTTTTAACTCAGGCATCCTCCAACATAAAGATCGCGATATGATGCACTTGGCAGGACGATCTATCGCCTGGTTCAATGGTCTAGTGGTTATGATTTCTGTCTTACACACAGAAGGTCCTGAGTTCGACCCTCAGTTGAACCATGATTTTTTTTCCATTTTTTCCTCTGCCACCGTTTCAGTCACAAGGAAACTCCCCAGTGCATAGTCGTAAGATCAAACCTACAACTTTGCTTGATGCCTCTTCAAAAACATGCCGAGGTGCCGTCCGAGTCAACTTCTCTCTTCTAGGACCAAAAGTTATTCCCTCTGACACAGTCGCATTACCATATGGAACGAGTACGGTCTATGCTCTCCATTTATCCGAAACACATGACTAACATTATATATGGACCCTCGTTTATCCCCCTCCCCTCTTCCTCGGAGAAACTCAAAACGAGCGACTGTCATCTCTGGCGAATCGGTCCATTGAAACGATCACGCCGCAGCAGCAGGGTGCCGACCTGTGTTTGTCGCAGACACACTGACATATGTCTCCACGTCCTTGGGCCCATGGTGCATCCTCGAACTGGAAAGAGCTGTTGAAAGCCAAGTTCCGGCCGACGTAACCACAGCCTCGTTCACGACACAGTCTGCTGATTTTTGGGTTCAGGATTCCTGTGGCAAAATAGCCCAACTTGGGGGGAGAATCAGTACATTACATAGTACATAGTTACGCAGATCCCTGCAGGGGCCGAAACTGTTGAGTTTTGGTATTTGAAAATCGCAGGGTTAAAACGATGACGCCAACATGGCGTGATGGACCGTTGCGACGTCCGATAGATCGCCTTTGATTCTTTTCCGGGCATGATCGTCCGAGTTTCAAGCGTCAAGGATGTAAGGAGCAACGGGAGAGTCATCAGTGCCATCAGTCACAATTTCGCAATGGGGATTTTTTTTTTTCAATTGGGGTCATCAGGGACCACGATTACGGATGAGCATAGATCCCTTTTTGCGATACGTTGGTAGGTTGAGGGATTTCGATTCAGTCTGCGGCACCTATAAACCTAAGATGACAAGGCTCTGCGGAGGACAGGTAAGTAGCAGCCGTGGGCCCGGTTGCCAGGAGAGCCACAACCCGTATCCCCATATACTATGTCGATATTTGCGATATTTTCGTTTTCTTCTCTTCCCTTTTTGCCACAGAGCACCTCAGCAGGTTAGATGACATCTACACGGTCATCATGGCCTGGCGGTGTTTAAACATGAGATTTCACTCCCCAAAGACTGTCTGGATGTCGACTTGCGAGATTGAAACGAGGACGAAGAGAAAACCGCGATTTGTTTGCTCAAGGTCGAACCTGATTTGTCTCGAGAAAAGCATTGATTTAGTGGCTGTAGATAGTGTAGGGATATCATCGAAAGATGGGCATGTGACATTAGATCCTGTAGTAGGGCGGCCACGAGCATCTCAGGATTGCGAATGTCAAAAAAGACAGCATGAGAAAAAAGAAAAGTCATTACGAGTCGTGAACACGCTTTCGTTCGGTCCAACGTGCTCTATACGTTGTCGGAAGCGCATTCACGGAGCTCCTCTTCTACAGCTTTGCGTCCTTCCTCTGTGAGCGTGGGTATGCCAGAAACCCAATTCCCGTCAAAGTAAGTGGGTATAAACCTGAAAGTCGTGTCAAGCTCGCGCTCGAGATCCGGTCTAGCCATTCGTCAACTTACACCTCGCCTTTGCGTTTCCGTTCGCTCGCCTCGTCACGCTGCTTCTGCTCCAGCGTGAGCTTGTGCTTGGTCGCATCCCCATACTCTTTGTTCAAGAGATTGCTGGTGACGCTCTCCCAGAGCTTTCGACTTTCCTTGTGGAGCTGCTTTTCGACGGGACGCACGACCTTGGGGACAACGAAGATCTTTTCGAGATCTATCAGCGTGTTGAATTCTGCCGTCGACGACACAGATACAGTGGAGCCCAAGGGACTACGCCGCCAGCGGATGTGGTTTCGCCAACAACCATCAAAGACGGCGACGACGCGAGATTGAGGGACATGCTTGACCTTTGTCCATTCCTCGTGTTCTATCGCATCTTCGTCGTACGTGTGGATGACACCTTCGATGAGGAAATGGGCCCGACCAAGCCATGACTAGTTACCACTGAATTAGGAACGTGCTCTTCGATCAAGCGATCAACGAACCTCTTCCTTGTACTCTATCACCGCGCGGTAATTTTCTTTACCCTTCCCGCCAGTACAAGTGATAATCGTCGATTCTGCGATCGTGACGTAGAAGCTCCCTCTTAAAATCCCATTGATATGTGCAACGGGGTGCGATATGTGGTATTGTTCGCCTTCTCCTGGACCGCCGGTGATATTGATAAAAATCCCCTTGTTGTACGATCCTGGCGCAACCCGGACCGTTGTCCCTGAGATCCTTGCTGAGATCTGATCGACCCCCCGCACATCGATAGAGCGAGAAGGACAAGAGGCATAGAAGGCGGATACAGGCGGGTGGTGCGATACTTGTTCGGTGAGATACACCACACGGATAAGGCCGTTCTCCGATCCACCTGTGCTGAGGGAGAGATTAGACACGTGACCAGCAAGGTAGGCATCGGAGGCTGGCTGAGGCGAGGTGGGAGCAGTAGAGGGGCTAGGTTTGTTCTTGGAAAGGAGACTGACACCACTTCGAGTACTCTTGGAGCTACGTTCGCTTCGTCCACTCTTTATACTCAACGTCTCTGCCGGCAACGCAGTGGTCGATACCCGTGGCGAAGGTGTTTGTGTTGTGTGCGTTCCGACTAATGGAGGTTTCCTTGGGTCAGAAGAGTATCGCACAGGTGGAACGTCCCAATGTGCCCGGAAGTGCTCTCCGAGAACCGAGTTGTATGGCTTGCACACTTTACCGTGCTGCATGTGAGAGTTAGAGCACAGGTATGTGGGATCAGATGACATTAATTGCTCACAATGAACTTGAGGTCCTTCGTGAACGTAAACCGCACAGCAGCAATCATGCGCTCAAAGGCATCATCCGAGTCGTTGATGCTACGATGGGAATCACATGAGGCGATTAGCGCCCGACACGGAAGCACGACGTACGCTGCGAATATATCAGGGCGATCGAGGTAATGCCAATACTCCAGGTTTGGCATTGGTTCGAGTAAGGAAGCTGGCAGCGACAAGCGCCTACGTGTAACAGCGGGTCAGTGGCTCAGCGACTGAGCCGGTGATGGATGCGCAGTACGTACATTGCAGCGATGTCCTTCACACCGAGGCTCTTCTTGACGAGCTGTACGATCATCCTGAGCTTTCCACCTTCCCCAGAATCAGCAGGGTCATCTGGAACCGAAATGGGTGGGCCCGGTGCATCCTCGTCATAGACGACATTATGGTCGTTCGTCGGTGGGATATCGACCTTGCTGTCAGCCATGTCGTGCTTGGTGTTATCGTCAATCAGAGTGCGGGTTGGAGAAAGAAAAGGTTGGATGAAGAGGAAGAAAAAGTCTGTTGGCAGCTGTGGTGCTGGACCGCTTGGCTGCACGTGCGCTTGCCAACACCACACTGCAGTATGACCAAATCAGGTAACCCGATCAATGTCCGGCTCAGCTCAACACTTCAAGGTCATCTAGGCTCTAGAGCTACACACTACAGGGTAGACTAAGTACCTAGACCGTCGAACAGACTTTGATTGAGAGGCCTGTTCTCCTACTCATGATCGTGGAAGGTTTGGAGGATGCATTGTCGAGCGAATCCCTGATAAACTTCCAAAGTTCGCCGACCGATGTCGATGTTCATCATTCCCTAAACTTTGTCGCATAGAATCAAGGAGTTTCGAGCTTATAAACCGTCACTCAAGCAGTTGGCATCCCTGACATTGAATATAGAGTCTGCGCTATGGGTCATTCGTCCCCATTTTGCCTTTGGAGCGACCAGAGACAAGCACGACGCGCATAGACTCGTAACAAATCTCGTTTAGTGGTATTTTGCTGTCTTGTAGAGGGAACGTACATTGGACGTTCATGTATTGTTGTCATGGTTCAGCGCTTCAGCTGCCATCCTTTATTCGGTCCTGGATTTTCTGCGATTTTCTCTCAAAAAACTTCTGGCCACAGTTAGACCCTTACTAGTGCCGTTGTCACAGCTAGTCTTCATTTCTCCACCATCTGCGTAGACGTAGACCAGTAGCCCAGTTTCGTGCTCAAGTTTGTGACACAGGGACGACGTGTCTAAATTTGTACCAGTATGGTCTGTGTGGCACGTGAGATGGGTGAGAGGCAACTTCGAGCGGGCTGCGTGGCAGGTACTGCGACCAATACTACATCAAAACGGACCCCCTTGTCCGTCCTTGGTTCTGTCCTTACTCTTCAGTCCCATCGTATCCATGGTGGAAGACAAATACATCGGGCTAGCTCTCGCAGTCTCTAGTTCGGTCGCCATCGGAACAAGTTTTATTATTACCAAGAAGGCGAGACGGCGACCGCCCCATGGCTTCACGCCTTTCAAAGCTGATGCGTCCGTGTCCTAGGGTCTCACAGATGCCGGCGCGCGAGGCTCTTCTCATGTCTCTGCCTCCGATGACTATGCATATCTTCGAAATCCAACGTGGTGGGCTGGGATATCAACCTGTGCGTCCCGTCCATCCCATCGTGCTTCTGATCGACTGACATGGTGCGACCCTGTGCTTGTGAACAGTGGTATTAGGCGAAAGTGAGTTCGCAGTTGAAATTGGGTCATTCGGTATTCATGTCATCCCAGTCGCAAATTTCGCTGCGTATACATTTGCGCCACCAATATTGGTGACGCCGTTGGGTGCTTTGAGCGTTCTCATTGGGTCGGTTTATTCAATTCTTTAGCGGTGTCAAACTTGACACCCACACAGCGCAGTCCTCGCATCGTTCATCTTGAATGAAGAACTAGGTCACCTCGGTCGGACGGGATGTGCATTATGCTTAATCGGTTCCATCATCATTGTCCTGCATGCACCACCAGATAAAGAGATCGAAACAGTCGATGAAATCCTTCATTATGCCATACAGCCAGGCAGGTCGACTTTCCGGTCGTTGATGGAGGGATTACTGATGTAGTGCAGGCTTCATGTTGTACTGCCTTACCGTCTTCATCTTCACGTTCGTCATGATCTTTAATGTTGTACCTCGCTACGGCCGCTCAACCCCTCTGGTCTACATCTCCATATGCTCTCTGGTCGGCTCCGTCTCTGTCATGGCGATCAAGGGATTTGGCGTAGCTGTCAAACTCACCTTCGGCGGAAACAATCAATTTACGCATCCAAGCACATACGTGTTCGGCATAGTGGTGGTTAGCTGCATAGTGGTGCAGATGAACTACTTCAACAAAGCTCTCGATACGTTCTCCACGAATGTGTACGTCCGCCCCGTCGTACTCCCTTGATGACCCTCACTCGCAGTCTTCCAGCGTGAACCCAATGTATTACGTCGGATTTTCCACTGCAACCATCGTGGCATCCCTCATCTTGTTCCAAGGATTCAACACTACCGGTGGTACCAATACGGTGACGTTACTCGCTGGATTTATCGTCACCTTCCTCGGTGTCCATGTACTCAATCTCTCACGGAAACCTGACCTTCCGAAAGCGAATGGCCACTCAGCGCTCGAAGGCGGGCTAATGAATCCCCGCATGAGCCTCCAGGGCCGCCCATCCCTCGATGGCTGGGGAGATATATCCGAGCTACGATCCGATGGTGTCCCCCAACCGGTTGGTCACGGTCGCCGGAGTTCGCTATACCGCGCCCAAAGCAACACGTTGTTCAGCACGTTCGAGGAGGGAGGTGCTGCGAGCATGCCCTTGACGCAACTCCGGGAGAGCGAAGAGGACGTAGACGGGACGGAGGAGGACAGCGATGCGGACGAACGGACACGATTGCATTCCGAACATCGTGTGCGACCGAGTGAGCTTGGAAGTCATGGCAATTCTCCGGCGCTGCCGCCGGACAGTGCGCGAGCGTCACCTCGGATGTCATAAAAAAGGATGGGGTCGATTGCTGCGCAGCACATACCATCCGAAATGGACTACAGCTACCTTAGAAGTACATCTATACCTTACGTTGTGCGAATTTACGCGCTCGTTTCCTCGATTGCGAAGAACACCTCGTTTGGGGCGACACTCCAGAGGTTCTGTCGCAATGATGCTCGGTGGACACAATACCTACAAAAGTGAGACTGCGTCGTGTGCGCGCACGCAACGCGGCACTAATAGCAATAGGGGCATATCTTACCGTAGGTTCGCCAACCGCTGTTTCACCACGTCTATACAGAGAAGTCAAACGGCGCATAGAAACAGCAAACTTGCACTGGGGCATATTCTACGACTGGCGGACTCTCACGGAACAAAAAAGTGAAAGAAAGAAAAAGGAGGAAAAAGAGAGTCAGGCGCCATACTTGTCAGGAATTCGAGACCGAAACGTCGCAACGACTCGGAGGCCCTCGAGCACTTCCTACGCGAGGCACATCACAGATTGCCAAGCCCACGTTTGAGGCTTGAGACTGACTGGCCAGAAGACGAAGCGCGCCTGAAGCTCTTGACTCTGTTCGTGACTCGATTGTATTGGGTGGACAGGGGGACACCAAGGTTCAAGAGCGAGATCGTCGCAGATGAGACCTTGGACACGTCTGGTCTCCGTACGTGCGGCCAGGGTAGGCGAGAAGACATGGTGGGATGAGACGGTGACGCCCGTGGCTTCAACAACAGCTATTTGGAGCAGCACGTCCCCATGGTTTGGTTCGGAGTGCATCCGTCGCGGCGACCCACAAAATCAACCCCAGGGAACCACGACGGAAAATTCAAATTGTCATGTTCTCGGAAGGAATTTTACGGAAAGAAAGTGACAACTCGGAGTCGATCGGCCTTTGACTGGACTGTGTTCGGATGTCCGAGGATACCTGCTCTGTCGCACAGAAGATTGCTGACACAGAAGAGACATCTTGAAAGTCAGCGAGAGTTACCTTGTATCAAATGGATCAGTACTACAGGTGGGTCGAGCTTGAAGAGAGGCGGATGCAGCATAAAAATAACCGTGTGAGTATGCGTCAGATGCAGGAAGAGAAAGGCGACTCGACCCAGGGAAAAGAGTGACCATGACGACCCATGTTCCTCGTATTCAATAGAGATGTAAAACGCTGCTGTGATGTTAGGGACAGAACATATTCTGCGACTGTGGAAAACTGTCAAGGCATCCGTTTCATGAATGGCGTCAGATAGAAAGCGAACAGGAAGATGCCGATGTGCAACCATGAGCGTGGGTCGCACCGTTACTATGTAAGAATAAACATAGGAATTGAAGTGTGGACCTGTAAAAATGATAGGGAATCGGTCGACATGATGTCGTGCAGCGTGAGCAATCTGCGTTATTCGGCGGTGAATTTAGTAGGAAAAAAAACCCCTTTGAGACACGACGGAGGTCAGAAAATCCTATACGTGATGATTAATTATACTACTTACACCTGCCAGTTTTCTCCTCGCAGTTGGATGGCAGAAGGAGCTCAGTGAAAAGAGTCACGTGTCACCGCGGCGGCGCTCGAGTCATTGTCAAGAGTAGCCGAAGGTGCAATTTACAAAGTTGAGTTCGATTCCGCTCGAAGTCCAAATCAAGGTCATCCATCCTGATTGCCATTGCTTCGACAAAGGTAGTTGTCCAATCTACTTCTGCCATCAGCGCGTTGCGGGTGACCGAAGCGAATATATGTCCGGTGGCACGGTTGACGAGTGTGACGCTGTGGGTGATTTTTTAAATTGTGTAAACAAGGTATTCGGGCGAGGGGGTATCGCGACGTCTGGGACCACCTGTCTGTTGGGTCTTGTGACTCGTCGCTCGACAGATATGCTGGCGTAAGAGGTAGTTCCTTGCGCGAGATCAATGCTGCTGCCGCTCAAACGGCTGCAGACGTTATCTTGGCCCGTTTAATCAATGATTGACGTGGATCAAGGACAACCCAAGAAAGACATTTGATGATCAAAGAAAAATAGTCAATCTTCAAGTTGACTTTACAAAGAGCATTTTGAGCACACTCATTAGCGCAATTCCAAGGGAAAGCATACGAGGAGTCTTCAGATACCATGGCCAAAATATGGTGCCCACTCGATTCGTCGCATCGGCAAAAGCCTTGTCGGCGGCGGACTACAGTACCTGTCATATCCGGCGAAAGAAAAGTTAGTCGGAGATGGAAGTAATATTCCACCTCCATAATGATCGTTCTTCTGCGACATTCCGACGATCGTGTGCTTGTTCCTCGAATGGTTTACCCCGCATGTGTTGGGACGGACTTTGGCAGCGAGATTGACTACAATACAATCGGCTAAGTATTTGGGGTCCAGGTTGCTAATTGTGAGAAGTGTGCCATCCTCAAGGATAGATACAACTGACCTATCTAACTCCTGTGCCGAATCCGTTATATATTCAGTGCACAACTACTGTCACGCCAGACGGTACCACATAGACCCCGGAGGCGTCTCATATTCAAACTCCCACTGGCAAACTCCGAATATTATCTTGTTTGCTACCCCAGATCTTGCGGGCATCATTTCGAAAGTTTCAAACCTTGCATCAATTCATGTCGTCTGACCAGTAGCCTACCCGTTTCCTTGACGAGTCCGATTGGTTTCTGGGATGCACAAACCCTCCGCACCTTCACACAGGCAGCATGGCGGCACGGCCTCTCGGTTATATTCGCTGGCATTATTCGCTTTGTTAAGTATCTATAATCGGGGAAACTTACACGCTGTACAGTTACGAATATCAATACAACGTCCTCCGTATCAGCAGCGAATTTGGATGAACTCGGCGTCAAGGCATGAAATTTTCAAGGTGAGGAGAGACATCTTCTCCATTGCATCGACCATTCCTGACCATCCTGTGCTTCACCGCAGATACTTTCATGATACCCAGATCAGAGTATATCAGATTCTCAGTTTGCGTCGCCACCATGCTGAACTGCCGTCCATAGACTCCCGAATGGAAAAAGGCTTACATGTAATAAGCTTACTGTGGTCTTGTTGAGATATTCATACTCTGACGTAGCTTTCTTGCTGCCTGTTGGCTCTTAACAGAGACTATCGTGGGCTGAAAGCTCAGTTGGGAGTCATACGCGCAAATTCTTCGCGTCAACTTAATATGTCGAAGTCCTGTAGGAATGCATCCGTGGATGATGTCTCCTATGTTACGCCGAGACACGAGGAGAATGATGGTGACTCAGGTAAGTGAGAATTCTATTGAACATTTATTCCTGAACATGAAAATCGCGACAGATGCACACTCCATTCGAGGAAACAGGACATCAGCAAGGATCACATGGTTATGGATTTTGGAAGCCGATCTTGCGACAAAAGGCACTGCAGACTCTAGTGTCAATGGCCTCGGAACTGCTCCCCTCGACAAGCTGACGAGTAAGGAGGAAAGTAAGCCATACATGCAGTGACTAAGTTCGAATCTAGGAGCTCATGAAATAACAGGAGCTTTGTTCAGATTGGCTTTGGCCATTCGTCCACCTCATGTGAGCGGAACAGCATCAGACGCCACGTTGGGATCTTCAACAGCTCCTTCGGATTCACACCCTTCCATGGATTCAGGTATTTGTTTTCTCTTCTCTCCGGTTTCCCCAATGATCTAGCCCCGATATTGCAGGATCCCCCATGCTATTACCTATAATACTTTCCAATTTGCCTGCACTACACGCCCAGTTTTTCGACATGCTTGATGCTGAGCTAGACAAAGTAGAAAAATTTTACGCCGAGAGAGAGGAAGAGATGCACGAACGTGACATTCTACTGAGAAGGCAGCTCGATGAACTCCGACTACACCGCGAACTGTTCTATGTCGGTTCTCTTTATAATCAGTACATCACCCACTAACCGTAACCATGTCAGAAATCGTCTGCGCACTTAGATGCTCAAAGTTGGAGCAAGAGAGCATATATTTGTGCCATGGGTGCAGTTTCACCACTCGTCCAGCATTTCGCACACTTCAACATGAAAGCCGAAAAGTGTCATCAAACTGGCGGAATGAGTCTCGACCCTCATAAATATCAAGAGGCAAAAAGGCGACTCAGAGAGGCTGTTGTTGAACATCACCAGTGCGTTGGAACCATTCCCTTCTTTCACAAACTAGAGGCTCATATCTGACGTGTATTTATAGTGACCTCGAGCTTTTAAACAAATATAGAGTAAGTTCTTTTCCGCCTACACGTATGTGTTGTGTTTTGACATTTTGTCGAACCTTGAATCCTCTTCCTTGGTTGCGTTCGTCACCGGCTTGGGACTACCGTATATTACTACGCGTATTGTCTCCTTGCGTGTTGCACAAAGGAACTTAACCTTGCTGGCTTCCGCAAAACGTTGGAGAAATATGGCAAAATCACCAACATTAATATTCCTGTCTTAGACGCCTACATAAGGCAGAAAGTATGCTGCCAAACTTGTCGGTGATGTCGTTTATCACTCACGCACCACTCTCCTGTAGGTAATACCTTGCTCCTTTGCATCTGGTGCTATGGTTGGCACTATGCTCATGGAAATGGAGCACCTTCTCGCAACCCGATTCGGTGCGTTCTCTCCAAACCTGGGCCTTGTGGGATTCATCTGTTTCAATCACATGTCTCTGATATGTGGGTCTTGTATCCAGAGCACGGAGATATAAGGAAAGCAAAATGTCGCCTTCGAGTCACACAATCACCGAACACGCAACATTCTAGCAAATTCCGCTCTGGGCTGTGGTTGGGTCTAGCCCTTCCTGCGATTGCAGGAGGTTCTTACCTATGTAGGAACTTCTTCCTAAGACTGTTCAATGCAATCGTTCTGAACTTCATGGGTAGCTCTTCAGGAGAATACACGAATGTCACTCCCATCATGCGATATCATTCTTTTTATTTACTCCATACTCGTCATACCCGTACTTTTGTCGCTACTAATTGGCATCAATATTCTCGTATGGACGCGCAAAAGGATAAGCTACGCTTTCATATTCGGTGCGCGATTCTGACCACACGGTCATCCATTTGTTCTCTAACAACTTGAGCAGGACTGAATCCGAGATCAAGGCTTCATCACCATGAATACTTCGAAGTATGTATTATGTATTCTATTGGCCGTGACGCACGATCTAATTTTGACGACATACGACAGCTGCCTTCCTTCCTCTTGTGCACCCTTGCCTATGCATTTTGGTTCTCCCTTGCTCAAATTGGTCGACCAATGCTATGGCCCTTGATTTGGCTCGCTCTTGCCCTTGTGGTCATATTCAATCCGATACGTGTAAGCCACTTTCCTCATTTTTGTGTTCCCATCCAGGTCTCACGCTGCTAAAAACATTTATCCAGAGTTTGATGTGGGGCCGCGCTCGCTGGTGGACAATCAGAAATATGGCTAAGCTCGGGACCAGCGGGATATGGGAGGTCGGGGTTCGTAACCGGTTATGATTAGCATCACCAGGTGCCTTCAATGACTGATTATATCTCAGTTCACAGATGCCTGGCTCGGGTAAGACCCCCGTATTGTTTCCCAGTCTTTCAAATAGTCTCACGCAGTTACTACCAGCGATCAGCTTTGCAGCCTTGAGTATTCATTTTCCAACTTGTTCTTTGTGGGCTGCTTCTACACCCGCTTCGTCAAAAATGCATCACTGTATGACTCTAAAGTGCAAGAAGCATGGTCGACGTGCAGTGTGGCTCAGAACTGGGGATGGTACTATCTTCTTGGAATGCTGCCTTACATTGTACGTTTCATCCAGTGCCTGAGGACATACCGGGACTCGAAGGTCCCCCTCCAGCTTGTCAACGTATGGTATCTACATGACCTGCGTTTGTTCTACACTCATCATTTGGTTCAAATAGGCAGGGAAGTACATGATGTCACTGATATGTTACTTCTGTTACTATCATTGGAAGCACCAGGGTTTGTCGGAATGGATGGCGGTCAAATGTGTAATTGATGTTATTTCCCAGATGCTCCCTATGCCGGTAAAATATATATCCTCTGGTGCTTCACAGCCACTATCAGTTCGATATATGGGTGTGTGTGGGTGAGTTCTTCTGCCTCTGTACACTTCAAAGCCATGACAAATTTGCGTCTCAGGACTTCTTGATGGACTGGTCTGTATGTCAACCACATGCTCGGTATCCGCTCCTCAGACCGAGGCTTGTATACAAATCACACGTACCGGTGCGTTTCTTTGTCTTGATCTGTTCAATGCAACTGACAGTGTCCCAGTTCTACTACTTTGCTTTGGTACGATTGTGGACCTGTTCCCTCTCACACCCAATTTTAATAGCTCTTTGCAGGTGTCCAACTTGTGCATTCGTTTCAGCTGGTTGACCAATATATTCCTCGGTGGTACAAACGCCCAGTTATTTTCGTTCATCGCTGCCTTGTTGGAGATGTTGCGGAGGGTGCAGTGGAATTTTTGTATGTCATTTTCTCCTTTTCTTCGCGAACATGTCTTAGGAATTCAACGATTCCAGATCGACTCGAGAATCGGCACCTCAGTAATGCGGATCGGTACCAGGTCACGCGCAAGATGCCCCTGCCGTACAACTTTTGACGCGCACTCCTGGGGCGCAATGCTTACCATCCTGCTGCTGAAGATTGACGAAAAAAAATACGGGATTTAATTTGTTGGAGAACAGCGCGCCTTAGTAGACAACACTAGAGTTAGATACAATACTTTTCCTAACCTTCCTTTTTTGGTACCGCACCGCGCGCGCCTCACTACGCTCGTTCAGTCTTTCCTTCCCTCCAGTCTTGTACACTGGAGGTGAGATATAACCTTGCATTCCTTCATTACACTTGGCCATACTTACAGTGTCGAGCAGTTCATTCCTTTTCTTTAGTCGCACTCATCCAACATGATTTACGTACGGGGCTCCCGACCTCGTAGAGACTGACTGTTTGAGGGGGTTCATGAACTTCGTGGGAGGGGATCGAGAGCGGAAGCAAACCGCGTTTGTTGCTCCTAATAGGACACAAGGAGAACCATAGGATATGTGCCCCAATGAAGAGATGAAATGAAAGGGGAGAACCGGCAACACAATCCAGTGGGGACCGGCCCAGGTAGAAGCGAGGTCTTGCAGAGATATGTATTGTATACGTAGCTAGTGAGTTAGTGAAGCTTGCAGTTTGCGACCTTGGCCGCGCTCCCACTGCCACTGGCAGTGGCAGCGCTCGTGACACCCTCCGACTCGGACTCACGCCTCGATCATAATCCCCGGGCCGGCGGCCTCGCTTGTCTACCACTGGCAATCACACATACCGGCGCGCTTCCTCTTCATTCTCTTCCGCGCCACTGACGACGTCCTAGTGCTACTACTTTGCTTTGGTACGACCGCAAACCTGTTCCTCTCTCCCATCCAACTTCAATCCCTCTTCGCAAGTGTCCAACGTGTGCGTTCGGTTCGTCTAGTTGAGCAACCTATTTTTCGGTGGGGCAGACGCCACCCTATGCACGTTCATCGCTGCCCTGTTGGCGAGAGTGCAGTGGACCTTTTGTACGCCATCTCCGCCACTTTTTCTTCTTCTGCGACCATGCCTTGCGTGTTCGCGCGCTTCCAGATCGTCTCGAGAACGAGCACCTCGACCATGTGGCTCAGTACCGGCGAGTCACGCGCGAGATGCCTCTGCCCTACTACGCGCTCGACGCGCACTCTGACAAGGAAGGGGGTGTGAAGCCTGCCACGCTACCCGAACTGAACATCGACACGTCTGTGTGGGACCCGTGCCACTGTCGACGACGCGGCGCAAGAATACCGTCCTAGTTGACGAAGGATACTATTTCGAGGACACGTTGCCAAAGGACGCGTCGACGCATCCGGTATCTGTCATCCCCGAGACTCGATCGGGTGAGGACGATTCGGTCACCAGACGACGCGACGTTCGGGTCTCGGTCGACGTCACGGTGGTGGGCCGTCTCACACTGGCATGCCTGTCGACAGCCTCCCATACATGCCCCACATGGAATGTGCCGCTCGCTCGACCGCGGCGGGAAAAAGACACGCAGTGCCTCATGTTCGACCAACACACGCTGAACCTTCACCCTGAGCCTGTGGCCTGAGGTGTGCATCAGCAAGGCACCAGGGACTGATACCACGTCGACGACCACACCCCATGATGTGATGTATGCCAACAATGCACTCTGATTATGATACGTGTCTACTCACCGGCAGCTTTGCCGAGGGACGGTGCTCGAGCTGTCAAGTCTCTGATGCAGCATTCAGAGACGCGCCCACTGCGTGTATCATCACACCGACGTGTCGCACTCGCCACTAGACGTGGCTTGGTTGTAATTTTTTTCCTCACACGCATGAATATTTCCTGCCGAGTCGAACAGCTGGCGGACAGCAAACAAAAACGTCTTCCCATCCACCTTCCCATCCTATCGATCGATTCACGCGCTCGGATCCAACAACAAAAACATCTTTATGTATATGATATCGCACACTCATGGACAAGATCGAACACACGTCTAGATCATACATACACGGGTCACGTTGTCTCCCCCCCGTCTGTCATCTTCTAAAAGAGCCACGGACCCACTGTCGATCACGTCCATCAGCCAACGACACCACAGGAATCCAAAAGGACATACCTTTCCCACGCACGCCCTCGGGCTTGATCTGCAGACAACTCTGGTGGATCAAGTTGAGCGCCTTGATCGCGTCCCGTGCGCATATCACACACGAAATGTTGATCTCGCTCGCGCCCTGACTGATCATCTCGATGTTGACGTTGCCCTGTGCGAGCGTCTGGAACATCCGTCCCGATATACCGACCAGGTTGCGCATGCGTTTCCCGACGAGCGAGAGGATCGCCATGTCGGTGTGCACAGAAACCTTGTCGAGGACGTGAGTGTCGTCGTGCACACGAGGAGCGCGTCGGACTCACCGAGCCGCTCTTTTGGAGTTCGGAGACCAATCGGTCCATGACTTTGCGCGAGATATTGTCTTCGATCGCCATACTGACTTGGACCTCGCTCGTGCTGATTAAATCGACGACGACGCCAAAGTGGTCGAGGGTGCCAAAGGTGCGCGCAAGGAAGCCGTGTGAGACGCTCTTCCTGTTCGAATTCACGTTGAGAATGACGATGCGTTCCTTGATGGTGACGGCTGTGGGGACGCGTTTGCTCAAATGTATGTTTTCAGGCGTCGCATAAGAGTGCGTCTGGATCATGCGCATCGGTGAGGATGATATATTGGTGTTGGACCCGGCGCAAACCTCGTCCGGGTCCGGATGAATGACTGTTCCTCTGCCATTGGGGTTCTCTACATTCTTTATCCTAATAGGTATCTTTCGTCGGATAACCTGGATGAGGTAGGTATTGTAAAAACGAGGACTGATCATAACAAAATGACGTGGTGTACGAACTTGCTCCATGGTAAACGGATGGACGACTTCACTCCCATAATAGGTGAGTTCGGCAGCCTCCTCTGGAGATATCATTGGTATAAGACGGGCGGTAGGGACTTTTCGTGGATCGGCAGTGAATATGCCATCAACTTCTTTCCATATTTGGAGTTCAGAAGCACTGAGGCCGACGGCGAGCAACGCCGAGAGGAGGTCGGTGTAACCCCTGCCAACCTGGCGCAGCAATGATCCCGGAACGGGGCCAAAGAAACCTGGGCGACGTTTGTGGGAGAAGTACACGTGAAGAGAGTGATACGTACCAGTGACGACAGGCACCCTGGGAGCACATTCTTTTACACGTTCTCCAACCGCAGTAGCAACGGTATCGTAAAAGGATTGATCTAAAGATCCTTCTTCCTGGAGATCACCGTCATCTGAGACAGGTACGATATCTTCCAATGAGACGTATTCGGCATCTATGCCCTGAGATACAAATTTACCGGCGAGACCAATGAGGATTTATGATGGATAACTTACTTGATCTCGAAGGACGGCCGTCATAAGCTTACATGCTAAGCGCTCGCCAAAACCGATGATGGAATCTCGAGATCGAGGGGACACTTCATCGATCACCTGTGATGTAACGAAAACGTGACCGTGAGATCCAGACCGCGAAGAGGACAGAATGACCTCACTTGGGCGGCATACAGGAAAGCGCGAAGCCAATCGCAATCGCGATGTATTTCTTCTTCGATTTCTTGTAGGATTTCTGGTGTCTCGACGGAGGCTTTAGCTGCTGCTAAATGTTCGGAACGTATAAGATCGACGGTGACGCTAAATTCGAGCACGTTTTGCCCTGATTGAGGGCCACTTTGAGGGATGGGGGAGAACGCGGTGGAAGTCGGGGATGAGCTGCCCGTTCGGGGTGAAGAGCACTCGGACAGTCGTCTAAACATGCCGTTGGTCACAGGTGTCACCGTCTCGGATTTAGAGTTCGTCTTGATGGATGGTCGTTTTGCCTCGGTAGCAGCCTTGAGCAATAGGCTTGTCGTTCCGAGCGCCTTTGTAGATCCCGAACGTGCCGAGCAAACGATGGCGACTTTGTGTTGGTCAATGTGGTTCCTACCGAACAGATGGGTTCACCACTGCAGGGAGAGGTCGAAGGATGGCTCACGATACAATGTCCTTTGCAATCTGCACAGCAAATTTTCCGACGCTGGTACCTCCAAATTTTTGCACGAGCCATCGTGCGGAAGGGTCTATGGTGTTCTGATGCAGGTTTGGAGGTGTTGATGGTGGTGACGTAGAAAGTGATGAAGCTGAGCTTGAGGGAGATAAAACTTCTTGATCCATGTCAGATTCCGACGACATGGCACGTGAGAGTGATCGAGGTCGCGGAGTGGCGCCCAAGGACGAAAAGAGAGTATACTCTGCAGAGACGCCCACGGATTCGACGTCCTTTATATTGCAAAGTCTAACTCGCTTCCGCTCGCAACTTACACGTGATCAAGTCCTGCAAGCCGAACAACGGTTCGACGTGTTCCCGACAAGGGGAGTTTCATACGTCATAGAAGCTACTCATATTTACAACCCCATGTATCTCGCTTTTGAATTTGACCCTTTGCACCTGGTAACTGTCGTGTTGAAGCACATTATTGAGCGTCGAAGGGAGCATTTTTTTGCTACAACCTTGAACTTGTCGCCTTGAGTCACGGCAAAAGTGGGATCCCATCGTCAGGGACTCGCGGGTCCATTGACAGGGCCCTATTTATACCATTCGAGGCGCACTAACCACCGAGCACCTGTATGGGTACTCATTCACCGAGTTGACTAGATTATTTGCCATACAACCAAGATCCAGCGCGACCGAATCTACATGAAGGCGCTATACATGGGAAGTCGTTTGTAAATTGCGACGGCAGTGTATCTACTATCAAAGTAGCGGTGCGCGTCGCATGTGTGCAGCTCCATGGATTAGGAGAGCATGAAACTGGATCAATATTTGATGGTACGTTAGTTTTAGCTCGTGGAAAGTTGCCTTTCAGCTTGCTCCTTTCCTCAGACCGAGTCCACTTTCCGTACCCTTTCCTTTGAAGTTTGAACGTCGTACAAAGTTCATCCATGCTGATCGTATGTAGCGGGCGATGGCCCGTTACTCATAATGCACCCTCACATTTGGCCGTACATGACTCGATGATCCGAGACTACGGCGACAATTTGTGACCGAACATGTGTTGGTCACCACTCATCCAGTCAACCAATTGACAGGCCTGTCGGCATTTCCCGAGTACTTGCGAACAAACCCCCCGAACACTGTAAACATCGACGATAGTGGTCCGGTCAGCACGGTCGGTGCAACTTTTGAAGGACAACCGCCGGAACCCGTTTCGTTAAGGGGGGCCGCATGGAATTGAGTGTAGTTCGCTGGTGAAACGCTGGTTGCTAGAGGGTAGCTTGGTCCGAGGATGCGAAGAGGAAAAAAAAAAAAAAAGGGTGCTAGTGTTCACGAGGATCGCGGGCTATAGCCAGGCACGGGTCGAATGGAGTTTGAGTGCGCAAAGTGTACACCAGTCCCAGTTTTCTCCCTCGACGCATGCAGCTCACTTTAAATTAGCCGTGCCTGGCCCTGTCCCCCTCGCGATATTGTCACCGCACTCCCCTTTTCCCTCATCCCATCATCATCATCATGCCCTCAGGAAACAAGTCCCAGTGCGAGTACGACCCTCTAGACGAAGTCCTCAGACCACCCCCAGGCGAAACAGAGGAAGACCGTCTCATCCGTCTCGCACAAGAAGCAGAGGCCTGCAGAATAAGCCTTCAGATCGACGAGTCTCTCAAAGCAGAACGACAACAACAAAAGAAGAAAAGCATCGTCAGGCTACTCCTCCTCGGTCAAAGCGAGTCAGGCATGTCTCCTCATATCCCTCCCCTCCCTCCACCCTGACTCTCCTCTCCCACAGGCAAATCCACCACCCTCAGACGTGAGTCACTCACCAACCTCCCTTCCTCCCCTCAACCTTTTTTTTCTCTCCAGACTTCCAGAGGCTATACACTCCATCTGCCTTCCGCGAAGAACGCATCCTATGGCGCAGCGTCATACAACTCAACGTCGTTCGTTCCGTTCGCACCATCATGGACGCCCTCTCAAACGTCCGACTTCCCCCCGTCGATAGCGGAGGCGACGACAGCGACGACGATGCCATTCATCTTCCCCACGAAATCGACTTGCTCCGAATGCGTCTCACTCCCCTTCGTCACATCGAAGCCCTCCTCATCGCGAAACTCATCCCTCCAGGCGAAGACGACGCTGCATCCTTTCTCGGAAACGGCTCTTTCGGTCCATACCCATCACGTCGTAGCCCAAGTGCAGAGCGCTCTTTGCGGTCACAAGAGGTCTTTGTTCGACCAGGCGCTACCTGGAAAGGCGCCCTCGCAAAAAATGGTCGCAGGGACGGCCGTCCAATATCCTTGGGAGATACCGGCATGACGACCCGAGACGAAGCACAAGAGGTCCTCCACAATTGCTGCGACGATATCATATCCCTCTGGAACAACAAGTTCGTCCGCGAGGTACTCCGCCGTCGCAAGATAAGATTGGAAGAGCTTCCAGGATTGTAACGTCCCATTTTACTTGCTGCCGCGAGTCCATTCACACCTTTTTATAGCTTCTTGAACGATGTGGATCGCGTCACCGGCCTCAAGTACATCCCTTCCGATGGTACCCTCCCTCCCTAAAGCGCCCGTCCACGTACTCATTCTTTCTCGACAGACGATGTTCTGCGAGCGCGTCTGAAAACCGTCGGTGTCTCGGAATACAGATGCGAGATGGAGGCCGCTGCTGGTCGTGAGCATGGTACCGAGTGGAGAATAGTCGACGTCGGCGGTTCTCGGTCGCAGGTGTGTGTGTGCCGCGATCTTTGAGATATTTTTGGTCTAAAGAACCTTTTCAGAGAGGTGGGATATCTTCCTCTCCGCTCCTCACACTCACTCACAGTCTCTCTCAGCAACATGGGTACCCTTTTTTGACGATGGTACGTCCTCAACCCGACACCGTCTGTGCCTTTCTGATGGCCATTCAGTGGACGCTATCATATTCCTCGCGCCAATATCTGGATTCGACCAAGTTCTTGCAGAAGATCGAAGCGTAAACAGACTCGTGAGTGTGTTCGTACGCTGATCCTTGCAGTGCATAATTCTCAATGGTCTCTCAGGAGGACAGTGTCTTGCTATGGAAAGCTGTGTGTTCAAACAAGCTCCTAGGCAATGTCGATTTGGTCCTCTTCCTGAACAAATGCGACATCCTCGAATCCAAGCTCGACTCCGGCATCCGGTTGGCCAAATACGTTCGCAGCTATGGTGATCGACCAAATGATATGGAGACTGCATCGAAATGTTTGTCGAATCACTGTATTGCCGCCCGAGTACGGCTAACGGGAGCTTCCAGACTTTAGGAGTAAATTTAGCGCCATCCACAGAGAATATTCTCCTCTACCTCGGAAATTCTATGGCTTCTGTACTTCTGTCACGGTATACAATGCCCGCGATAAGAAACACCGCCGAGCTGATGTCCACTCCCTGTTAGGATACCACGACAACCGCCGGAATCCTTGCAAGCGGTGAGCTTTTCTGCCTTTGCTTACTTGGGAGTTGAGCCCGTAACTATTCGACCACAGTGCGCGACATGGTCGTGCGAAGGCACCTCAAACAATCTAAACTTTTGTAACACTGTATCCCCAATCTATCGGTATTGATGCGAGATGTTTCATTTTCGTCCGTCGACTGACCGCTCCTTCTGCAGCCTTATATTGATATCTTACCCTTTTATCGAAGCAAATGTTACCGCCGATTCCATCACTCACCCTTTACGTTGTTACGCCTTCCTCATGACGCGTCAACCGACTCCATTCATGCATGCTTACGAAACCGAGAGGTCATCCCTCAGTTCACCCTTGTTTCGCCTTGTTCATACCAGTTTTGCAGCCTTGCAACATCTCCTTTGATCTGTTTCATGTCTTCACCACGATCATTGTGTTTTCACTCATTTAGCAAATGGATTTAGATGTCATCCTCCCACGCACGACGAACGGAGTCCTCTGTTATGTCGCTATTCCATTTCGCGCTCGCGCCCATGTCTCTCATCTTTGTCTCGCTCTCACGATCTTTCTCCCTCTCACGGTAGTACCTCCCTTTTTTATTGGCTAGTTCACCCTGTAGTATCCGAGTTTGTACATTTGGCACATACGTCTAACTGCTTTTGCTTCTTATCGGGGTTCGTTCGATAGGCGGGGATTGGGTGCCTGCTTGGCGGGGCGGGGCGTGCCAAGGACCGGTGGGTCGCGCATGTGGAGCCACGTATCACGTCATGGACCTTTGATGGTGTGATGAGCGCCCAATCGTGATCCTGGGGAACATACGCTGAGGGAGCCAAAAGTGGCATCTACTGTGCGAGAGGCTTGCGTCGGCGGACCCGACGGGGCGCCCCGTCGGGCAGAGTGCGTCTCAGAGGTTGGGATAGGGGGACGCGTGAGAGCGTCCAACAGGACACCACAAGGAGCGTCGTGGGCCCATTTGCTAGGGGAGTAGAGAGGCGCCCCTTCCGGAGGTTTCGAGTGTCGGCATCGCCCGAACTGAACGCTTGCCACTGTCCGAATGTTGACAAGGTTGGGTCGACGCTGGCTTGTCGTCCTCCGTGTCCGTGCGCGATCGGAACGTGGATGACGTGTTGCGTGATGTGTCCGAGTCGTGGGCAAGTTGAGACGGGCAACGCGGTGCACCGGTGACCTACCCTCTGGGCGGGGTCGACGTTGGGATGCCGCACGAACGCAGGACACGCCCGAGTCGTGCGTCGTGTGTGGCCCGGCCCGGTGCCTCGGTCCGGGGAAAGTCCGGCTCGGGTGAATGTGCTGCAAGGTATCACGCATAACACGCCAGCCGACGCGCACGCTGGTCGTGATTGAACTCGGTTCCGGCGGCTCAGGCAACGACTTCGGGTGTAGTACTTTGGTGCGCTATCAGCGATGATTGGATGGCGTACGCGTGATGGCTCTGAGTCGGCTCCGCCATCACCTCTATAGTATGCAGAGTGTGGAACTTGCGAGGGGCTGCCAGAAAGTCGGCCTCAAGTCGGCCCTCCTGTATCCTCGTCCTTCGTCATCAGGGTTCCCAAGGTCCACAGACACGAGGGCAATCCACGCACATGGGCATGTTTTTCAGGTACCAAGACAAGCCCACTGCAGATGGGCCACGACGTCTCATTCGTGACCCGGATCTGCGCACACGGTCGGGCCACGACGTCAGCGCGTCTACCACACGCTCGTACGGAAGTTTGGAGGCTAAACAATTGAGTCACACATCCCCGGAAACGTTGGGTTTGGTGGATGGAAATTTGATCATGATGCGTTCAGGATTCAGGAACGACGCGATGGACCCTCAGCGTGACACACGACAGAGTGAGAATGTTACCGTGTCGGGACGCTGTTGAGGTTGGCGGGGACGTCGCGGGAGGCATCCGACAACTTGGTCTAGACGTGAGCCCCGAGGTTCGCGCACTGTCTGGGATCTCATGAGGAAGCGCTGCTGTCGGCGGGTTCAGATATGACTGTCTGTTCCGGTACGGCGCTTCAGTGTGTTTCAAGAACCTGATTTCAAAACTAGCAAGTACGACGTGGACGTCAAATGTCATAGCGGAGGAATTGGGATATGAGTAGGCGGCGCATCTATGGGGGTCTTGTAAATTTGCCTTTCCCTTTTTTTTGTCGGGGGGACGGCGTGAGGCGGGCCAGGCGGCCCACGGCGGAGTAAGAGAGGCTGAACCCAAGTTAGCCAGTACTTGCTGGATCTCGACGGTGGCTCCACCGCGATGTGCTAATCACCAATCAGCGCACTCACGGATGAATAAGCGGGTTCGAACGGGGCTCCCGAGATGTTGGTTTGGAGGCGGATAAAGGAGGTGAACTTTTGAGACAGAATAGATATGACTCATGGGTAAGTAAATAACCACGGCATGAAATTCGGCCCAGAACGCGGGTCATCGCAGTACAACCAGCCATATAAATATGTATACTCACTTCAGGAGCGAAAGTAGTGAAATAGGGGTGCCATCGGGAGAGAACTGAGACGTGGCGTAGTTAGTTAGGATACCTGCCGCGTGGATTCAAAACTCACAGCCAGGATATGGATATGGGCGGTCTAGTGGAACGACTGTCTTCTACCAGCCCAAAGTATCGGGTCTGTTTCAGTTGGAAGACTAGATCATCGCGGCAAAAAAAGTCCGCTTTGAGAGCTATTCCGGGAACTCGCAGATGAATTGCATCGGCATCCAAGTACTCCTTCAAGTTGGCATACAATCTGTAGAGGTTTTTCTCAGTGAAAAGTACAGCTTAGTGTGGCCACACTTAGGGATCATCAGAGGTGACGGTGGTTGTCCTTGGTAAAGAATCGCAAGAGTCCGTCTCAACTCCGAGTCCGCTTTGGTAATTTGCCCCGTATTGCAAATTGAATGAGCACAATTTTAGGCTATAGAAAACCCAAGGCACGATATATGAAAGGGCTCAGTGGATGTTTCACTGTACAGTGAAACCGCCGTTTAGTGGGCAATGCGACAATTCTGGGTCCCTTTCGGACAGACATATTACGTTCCATATTCAAACACCTGAGGGCCTACGGCCACAGTTTACCTGGCGTTCCCCCATGCAGCCGCTACGACGGTCATCTGGGTGATCGAATCTTCCAACGTTATTTCGACCGCAAACATGCGCGGATGGTTCAACCCCTGTATCGCCTCGCATACCCAATTCTGGAAGCTCCAACCCCGCCTGAGATTCTGCAACGGCACGAGCGCGAGATGAACGTTTGAACCTCTAGACGTGACAGCATAACCGGCGAGACATATCCGACGGTGTGACTTCCCCGCTCCAGTCCCCGCCATATGTTGTGCTAGTCGTTGATCGTGCTTCGAATGTTGTACAATCCGCAGAGCTCGTAGTAGTGACCTATTCCCTCGATTGGTGACGTGGGTACGAAGAAGGCCAAGTGATGGGGGCGGTGAGAGATGGGATCCCGTCGAGAAAACTGGGTGATTTGGATTGGGAGGCAGCCACAGGCCCGGGGAATGCGCACTTCTGGGTGCAGTAGACTGTAGCCGACCGGGAGGGAGGGACGGAGGGAGGAATGCTACGGGCGTAAGCTGGGGGGAATGGAGGTCAACGACGCATGTAGCGACTCGGAGGAAAATGAGAACTCGCCGTTGAGCCTGTCAATCACCTCGTCTGTGGATTCATAGACCTGCATCATGATGATGTTGTCTTCACTGACCTTTGGAGTAGTCTGCAGGATGGCTTTTATACCGCGGCGCTATCCACCTTGTGTGAAGGAATGGTGTATTGTGCTTTGATACGTTTACACACTCAAATCCTCTGTTGCCAGTGTGGGTCGCCGGACACTGGCACGATCTTTACAGTAAACTTCATGTATGTTTCATAGGCCATTCGTCTTCGTCCACACGGTGATTCTCCTCACTTTGGATACAACACTACACGGACGTCAGCAAGAATGTGTAACTCATGTTTAGTGAAAGCTGTGTACCGTTTCCTGTTTGGTCGTTGCACCGGCAACGCACACCGCATACATTGATACAAACGTTTCCCCAAGCCACCGTGTTGCAGAAAGTTTCCTGCGCCAGGATCATGATGGGGTTAAGAGGTAGCGTATCCTTTTTTTTACATGCAGACCGCTGAAATGACGTGTGTCAGTCTCGTGGTTGCTCTGGCGGGCAGAAGCTGGCTTCAAGTTCGCTAAATTTGAGCGAGAAGGGAAAAAGAGACGAGGCAGTCAACCTCGATAATGAAGCACTGGATCTTTGCCCACCGAGTTGTCGTATCGTCCTCACTTGCAATTTACCTCTATGCTCGTTACAAACGGTTTAAGTCTACAAAGGACCTCGACGAGGTCATTGCCCACGGCCGAGAGGCCCTCGGTCTTCGGCCAGATGGACACCCTGATCGCTCCTCGTCTTTGTACAACCTTGCAATTCGTCTATTAACCCGGTACGAGCAGCTCGGGGTCATGCAGGATCTCGACGAGGCTATCGTCCTCGATCGTGAAACGGTCAGCCTTCGGCCAGAAGGACACCCTCGCCGCTCCAAGTCTTTGAACAACCTTGCAGTTGATCTGTCAACTCGGTACAACCAGCTCGGGGCCATCCAGGATCTCGACGAGGCTATTATCCTCAATCGTGAAGTGCTGGGCCTTCGGCCAAAAGGACACCCTGATCGCTCCTCGTCTTTGAATAACCTTGCAGTTGATCTGTCAACTCGGTACAAGCAACTCGGGGCCATGCAGGATCTCAACGAAGCTATTGTTCTCGATCGTGAAGCGCTCGCCCTTCTGCCAGAAGGACACCCTGATCGCTCCGAGGGTTTGGACAACCTTGCAGCTGATCTGTCAACTCGGCACAAGCAGCGCGGGGCTATGCAGGATCTCGACGAGGCCATTGTCCTCGATCGTGAAGCGCTGGCCCTTCTCCCAGAAGGACACCCTGATCGCTCCGAGTCTTTGAACAACCTTGCAGCTGATCTGTCAACTCGGTACCACCAGCTCGGGGCCATGCCCTGTCATCATCGTGAACGCGAGCAAGCATTCTTGTGACGCCCTCATCGTTTGTCTCGACCGAGATCCTGTCCATATTCCGTTACAGATCACACAAGACAGTGTTCGGGACTTGTCAACGGAGCTTCGCACCTTGACCAAGCGCGCAAAGAGGGAGGACATGAAGATCATGCAGGGAGAGTTCGCGCGCTTCTTACGCAAGGTCTGGGATCAGATCGTCGCACCCGTTGTTGATTTCCTCCAGACGACCCTTCCATCTGGATCCCGGATCTGGTGGTGCCCCACTGCCGAGTTCTCTCTGCTACCCTTGCACGCTGCTGGTCCATTTCGAAAAGGTCAACGGAGACTCACCGATCTATACATCTCGTCGTATACCCCTACGCTCACCTCCCTCATTCGCGCTAGACAGAGCGATTCCTCCACTTTTACAGCACAAGGGAAACGCTTCCTTGCGATTGGTCAAGCCACAGCCACCGGCGAGAGCGAGCTCCTTGCCGTAGGTACGGAATTGAACACTGTTGAACAGCTCGTCGATGGCCTGGCTACATTCACGCGAATAGAGGGAGAGGAGTCTTGTATTCCTAGGGTCGTCGAAGAGCTTGGCAAGAGCGAATGGATGCACCTTGCGTGTCATGGTATCCCCGATCGGAAACAGCCGTTCGAGTCTGCGTTCGCTCTACACGATGGACGCCACGATTCAACGGATCATCGGCTGCGACATGCAGAACCCCGAATTTGCGTATCTCTCGGCGTGTCATACGACTGTCGGTGACGAAGAGAGTCCGGACGAGGTGATCCACCTCGCGGCGGCGATGCAGTTTCTTGGGTTCCGGTCTGTGATTGGGACGATGTGGGCGGTGGACGATGGCGAGACGAACAAGATCACGTCGACGTTCTACAAGCATATGGTGGACGAGTCTGGTCGGCTGGATCATACCCGGGCGGCGCTGGCGCTGAATAGGACGATGAGATCGGTGGATGTACCATTCGGTCAACGGATTCTCTATATACATATAGGTGCCTAGGTTTATACCCTCGCTTTCGCATTGCTTCGTTCGCTCTGTAACTGCTATCAAATATGCTACCCATACGTCTGTACTGTGGCCTTGTGCCTTGTACTAACCGTAGTCTTGTCATGCCGTTGAAGCGACCGTCGGTAGATAATTCAAAAGGTTTGTAGTTTGACGGAGTCAGAAATTCATTCTGCTGGGGTAGTACATTCCAAGAAAACAACATCATCTAACTCATGTTGGGTAAATATTAAAGCCATAAACAAGTTACAACGTGAGATAGGTCCTCTTCAGCTCATCCTCTTCAACCTCTGCAAAGATCCAGTTGAGGACGGCAGCGAGCCGAATGCCTCCCTGGGTCAATAACTTTTCAACGATCCATCGGTCCTTGATCACGCCCGCATACTCGGGGGTATACAATTCAAAATAATGCGATCCCCGTCTGAGCGCCATGAACGCGTCGTAAGCGTCCCCCTCGGACGCGTCGCCACAAGCACATTCCTCGCCGTCGTGGCTGGCTGCGTACGGCACAAAGTCGAGTTCTGGGGGAACTACGATCTCACAGTTTAGCTCCTGAATCGGCTTCGCCCAGGCGTATGGACAGAGATGGTCATCGTCGACGCCCAGACCGCTCTCGTCATCCTCACACTCGTCGTCGTCCCTGCTCGTTTTTGAAAAGAGAGACAAGACGGTTTGCCATGCGGACGAGGATGGGCGTTGAGCTTGGCCACGGCGGCGCGCCAACGCGCACGGCGATGGCGGGCAGACGAGCCAGTCGTCGAGTTCGTCTTCCCATTTCCCGAGGAGGCCTTCCCAGACGATACGACGGATATATGGGTCATAGATGGTATCTCGGAGGTATGATTCGACGTCTGGGAGGGGAAGGGGGTAGGAATAATTTGCCGGAAGCGTGCGGAGGCGTTCCGAGATGAGGAGCGAGTCCCATACTCTATGGAGGTCTGGAGCGCGTGGTCAGCCGGATTGCAACATGACGCGGTGAGGGACACGCACTGGTGGTGCGCCCATCAAAGGTGACCTTGTCGCCATTTCCACCACGGTTGCGTCCTGTAAGGTGAAGCGGCTCGTGCATGTCCCCGAGGAAGTGGATCAGGAATTTGAGCGCGTCTTGGACCCAGCTCGGTATGTCGTCGTCGTCGGTGTTCCATCCCGCCCTGCGAGATGCCTCAAAGTCCTGCAATACGTTCGTGGTGTTCCTAATCCCGTGGAGGACGTTGATGTGGGTCCGGCCACCCCAGCCATTTGAACCGGGGAAAGCGCAGACGCCGCTAGGATAGTCGTCGACAGCGTTGATGTAGTGCAAGGGTCCAGTCCACCAGTACTTGGGTATTCGGCGGATGCGGTCGGCCCACGCCGCGACGGGCGCGAGGTGGCATTCGCCGTCGTAGTCGAGGATGTCGCAGAGTTTGGGCATCACGCTCGGGTGGAGATGCATTTGCGCGATGGTCGC
>JBBPOE010000124.1:0-53738 GCA_038091295.1 Tylopilus felleus | reverse complement strand
CGTCCCGTCCCTCCGTGCCCGCTGCACCCTCCTCCCGCCCACGTTCGGCGCCTTTGGGCGGGGCTTGCCGCTTTTGGAAGTGGCGGTGTGCACCGCCACCGGTAAATTTCTCGGGCTAAGTAGTAGTAGTACCCGTTGCCAGTGGCATGGCCAAATGATTCGTGACTCACGCCGCGACCTGCCAAGTTCATTGAAGACAGCTTCAGCAGAAAACCCTGCGATTGCGTTTCTGTTGACTTTGGATCGCATCGGTGTGTGCGGTGACCGACCATCCGAGTCACTGCCAGTGTGCAGCTCCTCAAAGGAAACGAGACGCTTTTTTCAGTACGCAAGTTGCGTCGCTGGGAGTGTAGAACTGACGCGACAAAGTTCCAGATCTTCCTTGAATTTACGGGCGTCCACTCTGAGAGGCACTACTAAGTAAGTGATGCTGATTCTAATAGCAGACATACGTCTTGCACATCCAAGAACGGAGACCATCAAGGGAAGAGACGATCCACCCAGCTTCCCGTTCTTTTCTTACCTCAAGTTCGACGGGTCATCAGACGTAATGGCGCTTTCAGCTGTCATCCGTGGTGTACGCCTGCACTGATGATCCAGTTAAAAATATCCGTCATGTCAACGTCCGGCTGCTCTACCTCCGCTACCTCTTCGCTTATCGCCCTGTCTTTCCTCATACACCCCTTTCGCCCTGCCGTGACAGTCGCGATCCTCGAAGCAAAGACCCTGCCTTTACCAAGTCACAGCAGCCCTAGAAGGAAGCCGAAAGAGAGGTACGAAACTGCGGCCAGGCCCTATCGAGCGCGGACTTTTGACGTCGATCCATTCTTTGATCATGAATCATGATATCGAGGGAGTCTAAGAACGTCCTGGACTGTGTCTGAGAGAAGGGATGCGTTGAGGATATTATACTTGGTGTTCTTGGGTGGGAATGACATGCGTACCCCTCAAAGAACTGGACCCCCGGGCGTCGTTAAGCAGATTCAGGGCGATCTCCCCAACATCCGAGTTGAGGTATGTTTCCCGCATTCGATCGACGGTTGCTTTTTCTTACTTGGAACGTTCTCTCTCGTTAGGCCTATGTGCGTCGCCGACAATTTTGGTTTCTTCGTTTGGATCGAAGTTCTTTGCCTTTCAGAACGCTGGCATCTCGGTCATGAAACCCGCGCTCGAGTTATCCACGACGATTGCATCAGCGTCTTTGGCGCCAACGTTTTCGGCGTCTTCAACACCTGTCGTCCAGCTGCCCAGAGTGTCATCTTTCGCCGTCTTTTTGCAAGTTGAGGTGGACGTGTTCTTGTAGGCGTTGGGTAGGCCATAACAGGGAGGGTTCTATCGTCATCACCTCCATAAGCGCACAGATCATCAGCCAGGCTTCTCGCAACAAGCCTCTGACTCAGGTGAGCATTGCTCTTTCACCCGTATGTCTTTTCTTTGGGTTGCTGATCACTTGAGGGATGACGGGCCTTTTACAACTCGTCCAAGGCTGACGTTCGTCACCTCGGGCGGTCGCTCGCTGCTTAGTGGGCCAACAAGCACATCCGCGTGAACACCGTCTCCCCCGGCTACGGTGCGTCCCCTTTTTGCGATTTTCCCTACCCCCTCTCAGTCCCGTTGACGGAATTGTCGTGTAGTCGAGACCGACCAGACCAAGCACATTTAAGAAGATTTTGCCGCACCAGCAGGAGAACGTGCCACTCCGCCGATTCGCTCAGGTTAGCCGATTCCTTTTTTTTTCCCCGCAGAATCGCGCTCTGACGAGGGCTCGTCTTGTTCGTGAACCTGTAGCCCAAGGAGATCGCCGGTGTGGCCTTGCTTCCGAGTCTCCTCTCCCCTCATGCCACCTACATGACGTGCGGCGACTACCTCGTCGACGGGTATGTATCGCATTGATGACGCTGTCAGTGTCGACGGACGAACTCACACTTTCCCGCAGTGGCCAGCTCGTCCGGTAAATCGCTCGTTGAGAGCAGTAATCGATGGATGGTATGGACGATAGGGAGAAGTTAGAGGACGATTCGATGTAGCGATGAGCACCAGCATATGTATTCTTAGGCAGCGTAAAGAGTGTATTTTTAGTGTATAATGGTGAATGAGAGTTCCGAATCGCGATTCTTCGGTGCGAACTTTACAGAGCGCCCAAATGAGTGACTCCCTCCCTCATTACATGCACACTGTCGCGGGTAGAATACATGTCAATAGTCTCCGGTATTTGACCGAGTTAATACAATACGTGAAAGCGCATCTAAGTCGGTTTGAACGTGATAGGAGGTATAGTATGAAACAAACATGAAGAGTGATAGGGGTAAATGTCTCCAGGGAAGATGCAGACTATCCACAAGAATGACTGGTCGAGAACGATGACCAGTGCCTATAGTAAATATCAAGATCGTCAGCCGTGATTTGACGTGGCTCGTTTAATCCGTTTCACCACTGTGGCCCGTACGGCAACAACATAACCATGAAGGTATCGAGATCCAAACCGGTTGGGGCGCTTCGTTCTGTGAAGAACAATAAATTATTATGTTCACAAATGGATAGACAAATGAACAAACCGATGGTTCATCATCCTTGAGCGACATTACAACCCGCTGAGCGAAGTGGTCAGAACCCGTGCCCTACCAACGGACAAAGACGAACACTCACTCTTACCCGCTGACCAAGGGCTATCGTTGAAGATTTCTTGTTTGATGCCGGTGCTCTTGCCTGTGGTGTACCGGTCTGAGGGAAATCCTGTGAGGGAATTTGATCAAGCGTCCTATTGCGACTGGGACCCGCTGCGGGCATTGGATCAGGAATCCGATTGCGACTGTGACCCTCCAAGGGAATTTGATGAGACATCCGATCGCGACTGCGATTCTCTGAGGGCACTGGACGAGGTATCCAATTACGACTCCTCTTCATCGTTCTTCTGAACCACCCCACAAAGGGTCGACGTTGATTTCCTTTCGAGGACTCGACAGGTTCAGGAATGGGTGTTGGGTCATCCATCTCGACAGGGGAGGTCAATGACGGGCCGGAAGGCAGGTGTGGGATATGCTGGGATGAGTCTCGGGGTAATTCACCGGATTCGAGAGGATGTTCAACCGACGCCGGAGAGGGAGGCTACATGTCTTGTTAACACGAGGTAAAGATGACCCTCTGAGTACCTACCTCCTCCTCGTAGTCGAATAATGGGACCGGGACCGATGCGGTTGGTGGCAGGTCCGTCTGTTACGACCGTCAGCACAGTGTCTCTGGGGAAGAGCCGTATTGATTCGCACCTCGAGGAGAGCGTCGTCATCGTCTCGATCGCCCGTCCTCTCTGCACTCGTATCTTGGATCTGAAGACAACAAGGAAAATGTTAAGCGATAGAACTGTCGACGACTGAAACCGACGACCACTTACGTTCTGGTCAGGTCAAACAAGGAAGTTACATGGGGAGAAAGAAAAAAACGAATAAATGGTATTCTCAAGGTGAGGGAATCTAGTGCTTACATTGATTGGGAGGTAAGACTCCGGAAGGATACCTCTAAGATCCCAGACAATAAGTTTCCCCGAGTTGTCGTTGGACCCTGTTACAAGGCGACTACCATCGGGTGACAAGGCAACAGACCAGATCCTCTGGGTGTCCTCAACAATGCCTACTTGAGCCTGAGTCGAAGTGTCCCAAAATGAGACGAAAGGAGCAGCGCAGGAAGCAATAAACTTGGTGTTTGCACCGAGCGCGATAGAGATGCAATCCGGGTTCTGGTTTTGATGAATGTTCCATTCGGTCAGTTGGGATCCAGTGGACGCATCGAACGACTTGATTTGACTGTTTATGGCAGTGGCGAAGACCCGCTCGCCATCCATGGACCAGGCAATGGGAGTCAACGGATACCCGCCGGATATTGGGTTCTTGATGGAGATGAGCTGGTCGCCATTATGACTATCGAAAACGCGGATGGTTCCGCTGTCCGAGTCGCCGCAAGCCGTGGCGATCCGTGCGCCCTCCGCTGAAAACTTGACCCCCTTGACATCACCGCCATGTTCGAGTGGGCCAACGAGTCGCTCCCCGGTCGCGATGTTCCAGATGCTCGCTTTGTTGTAACCCCCGGTGGCAAACCTAGTGCAATCGGGCGGAACGTCGACTGAATACACACGCTCTCCCCTCTCCACCTCGACGACCTTTTTACGGATCTCTCCGTCCCATACGCTTGCTCCGTCTTCAGTCCCGCAAACCACCCACTTCTGATCCATCGACACAGAAATCGCATTCAGGTCCATTCCGGTTTGCTTTCCTACCTCTTGCCCGTCTGCCACTCGCCATCGTCGGATCCCTTTGCTCGTCCCGTCGAAGAAATGCTTTCCGTCAGGTTGGAAAGCGACCGCCCATACCTCTCCAGCGCCGCTTTCAAGAACCAATCTCGTGTTACGACCTAACTGAATTCTCAGCGTTCTGCATCACTCCCGAGAACTACCACACACCGGGCTTTGTCGACGACATCTTCACAAATGGTCTGTGCACGTAGATTTCAACTTGGAGACTTCAAGGAACAGGATGGTTTGGTTTCCTCGTGGTACGCCGCAGTGTTACCGCGCGTGTCCGTTCATTCAGTTTGGTGACAAAGCACCTCGTGTCTTGGGCGCTCATGCTTACTCGGATCCCAGTTAGGTACATACATACTCGTCAGGATGACCAAGTAATCGGTGAATGCTGCCGCGACCTGCCGAGTTCATTCATAGGTGTTACCGGTAAACCTGCTCATCGTGTGTACATCTCTACTGACTTTATATCGCGTCGCTTGATGTCGTGACCGACTACCATTGTACAGCTCATCAAAGAAAAAGGGACGCTTTTTCGGCACAGCGAGTTGCGTCATTGTAACATAGGATGCCAGCCCAGGTCTGAGATTCGACTCCGCAAACACAACATCCATATCATTTCCCCCGTACATCAGCGCGCGCAGCATCTGGAGTTGCCCGTCAGCCAGTCAGACACCCCTCCACCCATTTCGTATCTAGATAAACCTGTCGTCTTACCACATGAGTAACGATTCGGGCCCGCTAAGCCTTTGACCTCGAGATGTCTTAGTGCTTGATGGTGACTCGCGGGCGGCACGACGCTTGCTGAAAAGGTGCTTTGCTCAACCAGACGTTCATGAATCTAATGGGAAGTTGACGTTTAGAAAGCACTCCTGCCAATGCTTCCGACGACGCAGAACCCAAGTCGTCAGGCGTCACGGTTCAACACGACGATGAGTTGATGGTACTCCGAGTCTTCGTACCCTCGGAAACTGAGGCTCACATTATAATAATTTATGGAGCAGGGATCTGGAGAATCATCATAGTACGATTTTCGCTTTCACTGCTCGGTTTGACACTTTCATGGATTTGCTGTGGCCGCAGCCTGGGGCAATTTCAGCTACAAGACGAACCGCGACCTGAATCTCTATAGGCACTTCTGTCATCGATTACCAGGCCGTTTGATGGATCGTGTAGTCGACGCACTGTATCCAACACATATTGGTGATCTACTAGTAGATCGATTTCCTTGGGGGAGACACGAAATACTACAGATATGATATGCTACGACTGCCAATCCGAGCCTTGTCCGAACCACATCCATGAACAAGTCAACAAAGGCAAAATCAACATACCGAGTCCTGATCAAACGATCTGGGGCGACCCTGGGGGATGTGAGTCATTTCCCGTAGGGGCATCTTCCTCACGCCCGCCGTCATCCTGAGAGAAAAGTCGCATCACCCTCATACCCATGACCAAGAACAACGCGATAATTAGAACCTCAACGCTGAGGGTCGCGACGGTGGCAGGTTCTATCGGACGGAATATCTGCACCGCGAGCGCCGCAGAGAAGAGTGCGATCCTGGAAACCACGTGAGCAACGCGTGGACGGAGGCGAGAATGGGTTTGATATGACGACGTACGACCATATGAGGGCGGCAATTGGGAGACTGTGCGTGATGGCAAGACCCGCCATGCCCGTCTTCATTTGACTGAGCGTCTCCATGGCTGTCAGCTATGGTCATCCACCAACGTGAACATGGTGTGTAAGTGCAGCTAGGCGGGGTAGACGTACCACGTTCTGAGCGATCAGCAATCTCGGGTTGCTGTATACGTTCAACAACCCAAAGGAAAACACGATGGACGCGATCGTTGACACCAGGGAGCAATAGATGATGATTTGAATCGGACTTGCGGCAGAGCCTTGGGGGATGACACCAGGAAGAGCGAGGAAACTAAAGTTGACCGCGAGCATGACTGTTGACTGCGAGAAATGAGATATCCGCCGACGTAAAACTGAGGAAAACTCACAAAGATGGTATACCGGGCCAACTCGGCCGTAAGCCTGTTGACGAAATCCTTCCAGCGAGGCTGGATGATGATGCCGTCCACCCAGACTTGTTGCAACCGAACTGCGTGCTCGTTCGGTGATCCAAAGAGAAACAAGTTGATGGCTCGGAATAGAGGGTGGCGATTCCAATCTGGTTTTCCAAACAACGGGGTATCTGCATTCAAACGTGCGCATGTCTGACCACAAAAATTCAAGAACTGGTTTTCGGCTGGTATCCTGTTTGAGAAAAATTGGTCCATCGGACGCGTTAAACGGCACTCACTGAAGTACGCCTTTAGCCGTGCTTCATGCGATATCAGCACCACTTCATCACGCAGTGAAACATAGGGATACCAATGGCCCAAATACTATACGGATCCGAAATCCACTTCTCATCTTTTCTGAAAGTCAGCAAGGTCGAGGAAAGGTAGAAAGACGAGATGTACCCTTGAGTGAGTCGAGGAGACCAAGCATCGCAACGAGTTCATCTTGTCCAAACGGGCTCGATGAGGAATCAGCAGTTATCATATCTGGCGGTTCGTCAAGAATACGATATGATATGCGTATTACAAGGACGTACCGATCTTGGCATAATTAAGTGTTCCTCTAAGGTCTTCGAAGACTTCTCTTGGAAGGGGGCAAGTGTGGGGGTAGTATTCGCAGTGCGACCTCCATTACATGTTATGTACGATATGCCTGAGTTGAGTTTAGCGCCGGCATAGAACGCAACAAGTATAGAAAATACCTAAGGACCAATGGAGGACGCATACCAGTAATATGACTGAACCTGATACTCTAGATGGCAGTTAGTAAATAATACCGATCACACACGGGACATACTGATATGGTTATATCCACTGTTCTTTCGAGAGGGGATGTTGAGATCCTTCACATCAACGTTATCCACCCAGAAAAGAAGGCGGTGTGTATGGTCGACAAAGTAATAGTGACAGCTTCGAGTTTTGTCCAGATTGAGAACAATTTCCGTGAGCTCGTCCAAGGTAACACCGTCTCTCTCAATGGCCTTTTCGACGAGTTTCGTGGCGCAAAACAGAATTTCTTCTTCTTTTGTGGGGCTACTGATATCATACTCTGTGAATATACGCTTGGAAATGGTCCACAATGTGGTTGCAATGAACGTCAAAAGAAAACGTACTAGTCTTTCATGATAAAATAGAGTAACACCTTCAGGATGAAGATATCGCCTCCATCCACATGGAAGTGGCGATAGTCTATGTTGAAAAGGATGTCAACAGGTAGACCAGTCGCACAAGGAGATAACCCACGAAGACAAGAGTGTCTGTTGTCCAGCTGGGATGGTACCCTGACGGCCACTGAACAAACTAAGGAGTGGCCGTGAGCGGAGAGCAAGAGGAGTGTTGAAACACGTGGTCCTTACTCGCCTGTCCCGGACAAGTTGTAGCGCTGTGACCCTCCTTCGGGAGTCGCGAAGCGTAGGGAGAAAGGTCTGAGCTGATAATTTGAAGTATGTTCCCGGAGTGTTGATAATCTGCTCTGCCATTGACAGCCAGCGGAGATCCGCTCAGGTGATATTGCAAGAGTTCTACTGTGGTCTTGAACTTCTTCCACTGCATTCGTACGTTGCGAATCTTCTCTGATGGGGTTGTTGTCTATCACGGGGACGTTGCTTGCGTGAAGTTGAATCCGGGGCTGGCCAGCGGGACGCGCAAACGCTAGAATTGACCTCCAGAACGTAACTGACCCAGCGCGAAGAGCGAGTACGATGCGACCAACTGACAGGCGGAGGCGAGTTATAAGCGACAGCAGAAGTCGGAGTAGACGCGAGCTCGTTGAAGTCAACATCGCATGGGGTAGCCTCGGTTGGTGGCGCCTTAGCACCGCTGGTTGTCCCGAACGTTGTTCGCTTAGACTTCATTACGTGGTGCATCATGCTCGACACGAGCCCTGGCCACGAACCTGCCAGCAATTCCAGACTCTGATGCGGCAACAAACAAGGCCAGGAAAACTGAACTCGTGCAACCGCTCGCCTTTGCTCAATATACCATAGTGTATGCCTGATCCTCGTCGGTTCACTGCCCTGTACCCTCAGGCGACGTGTCCTTTTGCACTCTCGCTGCCCGCAAAACCGACAGGCGTTGCCCGCAGACCCACCACGACAACTCGAAGGTTCGATGATCGAAGAAACTCGGAAGGCAGCCCCAACCCTCAGATCGCCCCAAATCCTCTACAACGGCTAAGCTATAACAATCAGTCGACGTGGAGATGCTAATGCGTTTCAAACACATTTTTTACCACAAGACCTAGGCTGAACAAACTTGAGTAAGACCAGGCATCGTCCTCGGTACAACACAGACGGACTCATGAGAGCAACCAGGTCGGCACGTTCGAGGAGCTGTCCCATCAACGAAACCTCATCCTCGTAACGTGAGTTCAATTCATCTTCGGACTCCGTGT
This sequence comes from Tylopilus felleus, assembly GCA_038091295.1. Classification (NCBI taxonomy): domain Eukaryota; kingdom Fungi; phylum Basidiomycota; class Agaricomycetes; order Boletales; family Boletaceae; genus Tylopilus; species Tylopilus felleus. The sequence goes on along the minus strand of JBBPOE010000124.1, from coordinate 44,985 downwards.
GCCAAAGTACGATTGAAATTCCTCTCCAACCCTTACCATCACTCGCTAGGTATCGTTGTGCTGTTCTATACCGCTTTCCGGACCCCCTCGTTTGGATCGTGTCATTACGACGTTTTGTCCCCTGTTTTGCCACCATGGGCTCGGTGGGGAGAGGACGCGAGCCACCACCAAGTTAAGGACGCATAGGGTTGCGTGAAACGGAGGGAACCTCATAGTAGAGGCCGAGAGCAGGAGTATCTCGGTCCCTGCAAAATGATACTGTCGATGGTATATTTTACGATCACGATCTAGAAGGTCTGGACTAACAACGCAACTCGCCCTGGTTACGCATCTCAAAGCCACGTGGTTAACCATGGCTTGCGTGGCAAGGTATGTAGATTCCGCATATATCCAACCCAGTACTACGTGCATGACAACCTGACACAGGGCGTCTCTCCTTCCTGTTCAGTTGCTCGTGGGCGGGACATCTGACGACGGTCATATCCGTTGCTATCGGATCTAACGGCCCTGGAAGATTGAGTCTTCGAGGACCATAGGCATAACAAGTCCGTACACGTCTCACAATTTGCCATCGATCCTGAAAGCGGTCGCTACTGTTTTCCACCCGTATCTCCTCGTTTTCTCCTGGCGTAAAAGAATGGAGTGCGCGGAATTTGACGACGCAACCATCATTCGGGGCATTCGAACTGTCGATCTCAATACCCACTGACACGGAGGTCATTGAGAGATCAACGATTGTCAACAAAAAGAGGATCGTCTAGGCCAGAAAGTAAGAGAGTTATCCACAATGCGAAGTAGATGCATGGATTAACCAAGGCGTTTCAAGATGACACATGCCACGAGCTTGACGACGATCATCCGAGCTAAAGAAGACGGACCGCATGTACTGTCCTAGGCTATCACCGACTCACCGCGTCGACGAGGACGACTCAAGACGAACCCTACAAGGGTCGGTCAGTCAAGGACAACCTTCCAGGTCACACGACAGCGTCGAGACCGTATCGGACGGGTCGGACGGGTCGAATAGGTCGAATATGGACTGTATATGTCGGAGGAGCGATCCCGAGCCGCGAAACGCGAAGACGTGGCCACTGGAGGCGATCGAAGTCGACCGCGCGCGCTATGTAACCGGGTGGTCTTCTCGCAACAAGCCCTGACTCAGGTGAGCATTGCTCTTTCGCCCGTACGTCTTTGCTTCGGATTGCGGATCACTGGGGGAATGAGTCCGAATGACAGGTCTTTTACAACTCGTCCAACGCTGCCGTTCGCCACCTCGGGCGGGCGCTCGCTGCTGAGTGGGCCGACAAGCACATCCGCGTGAACACCGTCTCCCCCGGCTATGGTGCGTCCCCTTTTGCGATTTTTTCTACTCCCTCTCGGCGTCGTTGACAGAATTGTCGTGTAGTCGAGACCGACCAGACCAAGCACACGGACAAGAAGATTTTGCATTTGCGGCACCAGCAGGAGAACGTGCCTCTCCGCCGATTTACTCAAGTCAGCTGTTTCCTTTTTTTGTTACCGGGAGAACTGCGTTCTGACGAGGGCTCGTCTTTTTCGTGAACCTGTAGCCCAAGGAGATCGTCGGTATCGCCTTGCTCCTCTCCCCTCATGCCAGCTACATGACGGGCGGCGACTACCTCGTTGACGGGTATGTATCGCATTGATGAGGCTGTCAGTGTCGACGGACGAACTAACACCTTCCCGCAGTGGCCAGCTCGTCTGGTAAATCGCTCGTTGAGAGCAGTGATCGATGAACGGTGTGTACGATAGGGAGAAGTTAGAGGACAGTTCGATATAGCTATGAGCATCAGCCTGTGTATTTTTAGCGGTAGTGAACGAGAGTTGCGATTCTTCGGTGCGAACCTCATAGTGACATCCCTCCCTCACTGTCACGGGCAGAATAGTCTCCATATTTGACCGAGTTAATACAATACGTGATAGGAGGTATAGTGTGTAAACATTAAGAGTGAAACGGGTATATGTCTCCAGGGAGGATGCAAAATGTCCCACAAGAATGACTGGTCGAGAAGGATAGCAAGTGCCTATTGTAGATATCGCGATCGTCGGCCGCGATTTGACGTGGCTCGTTTAACCCGTTTCACCACTGTGGCCCGTACGGCGACAACATAACCATGAAGGTATCGAGATCCAAAACGATTGGGGCGCTTCGTTCTGTGAAGAACAATAAATCATTATGTTCATAAACAGATAGACAAATGAACGAACAGATGGTTCATCATCCTTCATCGACATTACAGCCCGCTGAAACAAGTGGTCAGAACCCATGCCCTAGAAACGGACAAAGAGGAACACTCACTCTTACCCGCTGACCAAGGGCTATCGTTGAAGATTTCTGGTTTGATGCCGTTGCTCTTGCCTGTGGTGTACCGGTCTGAAGGAAATCCTGTGAGGGAATTTGATCCAGCATCCTATTACGACTGGAACCCGCTGCGGGCATTGGATCAGGAATCCGACTGCGACTGGGACTCTCCAAGGGAATTTGATGAGACATCCGATCGCGACTGCGATTCTCTGAGGGCATTGGACGAGGTATCCAATTACGACCCCTCTTCATCGTTCTTCTGAACCACCCCACAAAGGGTCGACGTTGATTTCCTTTCGACGACTCGGCAGGTTCAGGAATGGACGTGGGGTCATCCATCTCGACAAGGGAGGTCAATGACGGGCCGGAAGGCAGGTGTGGGCTAGGCTGGGATGAGTCTGGGGGTGATGCACCGGACTCGAGAGGATGCTCAACCGACGCCGGGAGGCTACATGTGTTGTTAACACGAGGCAAAGATGAGCCTTTGACTACCTACCTCCTCCTCGTAGTCGAATAATGGGACCGGGACCGATGCGGCTGGTGACAGGTCCGTCTGTTATGACCGTCAGCGCAGTGTCTCTGGGGAAGAGCCATATTGATTCGCACCTCGAGAAGAGCGTCATTATCGTCTCGACCGCCCGTCCTCTCTGCACTCGTATCTTGGGACTGAAGACAACAAGGAATATGTTAAGCGATAGAACTGTCGATGACTGAAACCGACGACCACTTACGTTCTAGGGTCAGGTCAAACAAGGGCAGAAAAAAAGATGAATAAGTGGTATTCTCAAGGTGAGGGCTAGTGCTTACATTGATTGGGAGGTAAGAATCCGGAAGAATACCTCTCAGATCCCAGATAATAATTTTCCCCGAGGCCACAGACCCAGTTACAAGGCGACTACCGTCGGGCGACAAGGTAATGGACCCAATATTCTGGGTGTCCTCGACAATGCCTACCTGAGCCTGAGTCGAAGTGTCCCAAAATGAGACGAAAGGACCAGCGGAGGATGCAATAAACTTATTGTTTGCAACGAGCGCAATAGAGATGCGATCTAAGTCGTCGTTTTCATGAATTTTCCATTCGGCCAGTTGGGATCCAGTAGACGAATCGAACAACTTGATTTTGTTGCCTTTGGATGTGGCGAAGAGTCGTTGACTGTCGACGGACCAGGTAATAGGAGTCTGCGGATTGCCGGTGTACATTGGGTTTTCGATGGAGATGAGCTGGTCGCCATTGTGGCTATCGAAAATGCGGATGGCTCCGTCTTCCGAGGTGGCGATTCGTCCGCCGTCCGATGAAAACTTGACCCCCGTCACATTGCCGCCATGTTCGAGTGGGCCAACCAGTCTCTCCCCGGTCGCGATGTTCCAGATGCTCGCTTTTCCCTCGATAGTCCCTGTGGCAAATCTGGTGCAGTCTGGCGCAACGTCGACTGAAAACGGACGCTGTCCCCTCTCCACCTCGACGACCTTTTTCTGGAGTTCCGCGTCCCATACGCTTGCTCCGAGTCCGTCTTCAGTCCCACAAACCACCCACTTCTGATCCATCGACACAGAAATCGCATTCAGGTCCATTCCTGTTTGCTTTCCCACCTCTTGCCCGTCTGTTACTCGCCATTGTCGGATCCCTTCGCTCGTCCCGTCGAAGAAATGATTTCCGTCAGGGTGGAAAGCGACTGCCCATACCGTATTACCAGCCCCACCTTCAAGAACCATTCTTGTGTTATGGCCTAACTGAATTGTCAGCGTTCTGCATTACTCCCGAGAACCACCACACACCGGGCTTTGTCGATGACATCCTCACAAATGGTCCGTGCTAGATTTCGACTTGGAAGTGTCAAGGAATGGGATGTCTTGGTTTCCTCGTGGTACACAGCAGTGTTACGGCGCATGTCCGGAAGTTCATTCGCGGTTTGTTTCAAATTACACAGCGCGTGTAATAGGCGCTCATGCTTACTCAGCGGCTCCCAGTTAGGTACTCGATGACTAAGTAATCCGAGTCGGTGAATGCTGCCACAACCAAGCCACAACCGTCAGGTTGCCGAGTTCATCCATGTTACCGGGAAACCTGCTCATTGTGTGCACATCTCTGTTGACTTTATATCGCGTCGATTGATGTGGTGACCGACCACCACTGTACAGCTCATCAAAGAAAAAGGGACGCTTTTTCAGCAAAGCGAGTTGCGTCACTGTAACATACTAGTAGGATGACGTTCTCGAACGTCTCTACAAGTGATGCGAGCATCGGCTGCCAATCGCACCAAATGGACCATCTCTACGTTATTTTGCGCACCTGACGACTTGGACTCGGTCAAGAAAATGCAAACGGATGACCCGACGTCGATCGAGGCACTCCGCGGGCTACGAGTCCTTGCTTCCGCTTTAGGTCTAGGTTGCTAGCAGCAAGCAATACTTGGTGGACCCGTGGCAGAGATGCATAAAAAGGCGAAGTGCCAACCCATGGTACACTGCCAGTTCGGCTCACGTCCTGTGTGACAATGTGCTTGCAACAGCTTCAACCAGCAAATCCCAACCTCCGCGTTGCGTTTCGCAAGAGTCCCTTACGATGTCCTGGCGAGTTCAACCATGGACAGACTCGGAATGATCGGTGCCAATGCGGTGGAGAGATAGGAACTGCAACGTCCACCTCAAGTTGGCCAACCGTTGTTTCCCCGATTTCCAGGATCGCACTGTTCAAGTTCTCCACGGCGCCGGCACTGCAAATATCCGGTCCGACACAACGTGCGAATGTCGTGATCCTCAGCGTCGAGTCGCTGATTATCGTGATATTTCTGTTCATGGGCGTGAGCCTGGTGATACGACTATTCTCTCAGATCGACGACGGAAGAACTCCTCTTCCACAGGATCGCCGTTCGACCTCGAGCAAGGCTGGCAAAACTTGTTCGTGGATGTGCTCGGACGAGGGGCGGGGTCGAAAACCAGTCCTAATTCACCCACTCTCCAGCACTTAACTGGCCTAATACGATATATGATGCTTAGTCTATGTATTGTATATAACAGACATTAAGGACGATCCGTGTCCATGGGAAGAAGATGCAAAATGTGCCCTCAGAACGGCTGGTAACTACCGATAGAGGCTTGTTTAACGCATTTCACTACGATGGCCCGTGCGACCACAACAAAACCATGGCGGTATAAGACACATTCAAGTCGATTCTGCGCCATGGCAAGTCTTCAAATTGTAGTTACAAAAATCAACGTGAGCCTTAGCTTCTGAACGCATAAAGCATATCATCACCTCAACGTCCTCACGGTGTCGAGCACCTCATGTTTTGTATCGTCGAGAGTATTGGCAGGATCACCTTCTGAGCGCGGAGTGGTCTTGGGGCCTTGGACGGTTCACTCAGCACAGCGGGTTTGGCAGACGGATTTGATGTGTCAGGTACCTCGACACAAAAGGTCAATGGTGGAACGGAGGCACTGTTGACGTGAGATGAGTCCAGTGGTAACAAACCGGGCTGGAGAGGATGCTCATGCGATGCTGGAGAATGAGGCTACTACATGTTGTTAACACGAGGCAGAGAAGACCATCTCGCTACCTACCTCTTCGTATTTAAATAATGGGCCGGTGTGCTCGATGGCGTTATCATCATAGGCGCAATGTCTTCGGGGAGGTCCAATACTGGCTCTTACCTCGAGCAAAGCGTCATCATCTTGCCGGCCACTAGTCTCTTGTTCCGGAGGATCGGCTCGTGGTTCGTCAACTGGCTGATCCGACTGCCTATACATACATCGGAATCAATTCGACGTTTCACCCCTAGGATGAACCTGCTACCTTAACTTGAGAGAATTTTGTTTTGATCTTGGTTCTCTGGCAGCTCTTTGTGTCGAGGGTCCAATTGATCCTTTCCGAACTCGCATTTTGAGTCTGAAGACGACAAGAATGTCTATCGAACAGTCGACGACTCAAAATGTGACCACTTACAATCCAGAACGAGTAATTTACGCGCGCATAGAGATAAAGATTCATGAATGAATGTCATCGTCGGCTATGGGGATGTGGTGCTTACGCTGATAAGCAGGTCAACCATCAGACTCGGGAAGGTCAATGCCTTAATGCAACAGGTAATACGCACATTTGTTCCTCTGTTTCGAGTTGTTGCAACGCATTCTTGGATACCGTTTGGAAAGCCTGCTCGGCGTTGATGACCTCTTTCGCAGACTCTTACAGTACGGGATATTCAAGTTCCCTTTGGATGGACACCACGCTATTGCTTCTACGCAACCTGGCGGCGTTCAGACTCGAGCAAAGACCGTCATACCTGTCGTTGCTTTCGCCCACGTCAACCTTGTGACCGATGACGACAAAGGGGAGGTTCGAGTAGACTGGAATAGATGAGAAAAGAAACTCGTCGCCCCAGCTGCCCGGGACTCAAAGATTGTGCGTTGTTGACATCATATACGAGGACGCAGCAATCCATGCCTCTACGAAATGCCTCGCCCAGAGACTGGGAGCGCTCTTGCCCAGCCGTATCCCTGAACTGTTGACGTGTGTCGGAGTGAAAGCAAGACAGCTTGGACCATAGAAACCTACCTGGATCGTTACCAGACGGTCGTCGACCATGATTCCCTTGGTGAGGCTAAAAGGCTAGATTTTGCTCTACATGAGCTCACCCACAAGTCCGTTCCGATGGTCGGCTTGTACTGGTTGGTAAACCGCTTGTTCACATATTAGTTGGTGTGGGAACTGAATCGGACTGTACAGCTCATCGAAAAAGGCTCTTTTTCAGCAAAGCAAATTGCGTTGCCGTGAGTGTATTCCTGACGCGAGAATGCTCCAGATCTTGAATATAGACTCCCCACATTTGGACAGTTGTAGGATACTAATCTCTATTATGACCGACGTGTTGCATACTATATATTGACTGTCGTGAACGATCAGAGATACAGAGATAGAAGCGCCTCTAGGAGATATTGGGGTCATGACGTAGCTTGTCTAACGTGTGGAACCATAATGGCCTCTGTGACCGCAACAAAGCCATGACGGTATCGACATTGAACAGTTAAAGCTGATGTTAAATGATGATGGTTCTCCGTGTCCTTGCTACAAGAACGAATGATTCATGTGAGCCTTAGCATCCGAGGGCACGAAGAATACCATTATTTCATTGCCGCGTTGGACCCCCGAGGACTCGGGTTTCGCATCGACGGGAGCATTGGCAGTCCCACCCTCTGAGTGCGGAGTGGTCTTGGACGGTCCCCTGGACGGTGCGGCCACGGGTTTTGGGGCGGCTTCGGGGGCGGGTTTCTTCTTCTGTGAATCATAATGTTAATAGGTATCAGCACTTGTAAACGAATTGGGACGTGAACGAACCTGCGGTTTGGCAGTCGACTTTGTAACCGTTCGCTGAGCCGACCAGTCAGATATTCATGTCTATCGACGAGAAACCGAGAGAATGAAAATGCTCACTTTTACCCGCTGTCCGGGGGACATCGTCGAACGTTGTTCGTTTGAAGGCGCTGCTTTGGTTGGCGGTGCACCCGTTTGAGGAGACTCGTCTGACGGCATTTCACGAGGCATCCGATCACGACTCCTCTTCATCGTCCTTCTGAACCACCCCATAAAGGTTCGACGTTGATTTCCTTTGGAGAACTCAACAGGTTCATGATTGGGCGTGGGCGTTGGGTCAGCCATCTCGACAGGGGAGGTCAATGACGGGCCAGAAGGCAGGTGTGGGCTAAGCTGGGACGAGTCTGGGGGTAATGCACCGCACTCGAGAGGATGTTCCACCGACGCCGGAGAGGGAGGCTACATGTGTTGTTAACACGAGGCAAAGATGACCCTCTGACTACCTACCTCCTCCTCGTAGTCGAATAATGGGACCGGGACCGATCCGGTCGGTAGCAAGTCCGTCTGTTACCACCGTCAGCGCAATGTCTTTACGGAAGCGCCATATTGATTCTCACCTCGAGGAGAGCGTCGTCATCGTCTCGACCACCCGTCCTTTCTGTACTCATATCTTGGGTCTGAAGACAACACGAAAAATGTTAAGCGATAGAACTGTCGATGACTGAAACCGACGACTACATACGTGCTGGAGTCAGGTCGAACAAGGAAGTTCCATGGGCAGAAAAAGAAATCGATGAATAAATGGTATTCTCAAGGTGAGAGGATCTAGTGCTTACATTGATTGGGAGGTAGGAGTCCGGCAGGATACCTCTAAGATCCCAGATAATAAGTCTCCCCGAGTCGTCAGACCCAGTTACGAGGCGGTTACCATCGGGCGACAAGGCAACAGACCGAATCTTCTGGATGTCCTCGACAATGCCTACTTGAGCCTGAGTCGAAGTGTCCCAAAATGAGACGAAACGACCAGCGGAGGAAGCAATAAACCCGTTGTTTGGAGCGAGCGCGATAGAGATGCATTCTGGGTTGTCGTTTTTATGAATTTTCCATTCGGCCAATTGGGATCCAGTGGACGAATCGAACAACTTGAGTTTGTTGTCTTTGGATATGGCGAAGAGTTGTTGACTGTCGACGGACCAGGTAATAGGAGTCAGCGGATTGAAGGCGTCCATTGGGTTCTTGATGGAGATGAGCTGGTCGCCATTATGGCTATCGAAAATGCGAATGGCTCCGTCGTGGCAAGCTGTGGCGATACGTCCGTCCGCTGAAAACTTGACCCCCCTCACAGCTCCGCCATGTTCGAGTGGGCCAACGAGTCGCTCCCCGGTCGCGATGTTCCAGATGCTCGCTTTCCCATCGTAAGTCCCTGTGGCGAACCTGGTACAATCGGGCGCAACGTCGACTGAATACACAGTCTCTCCGCTCTCCACCTCGACGACCTTTTCGCGGAGCTCCACATCCCATACGCTCGCTCCACCCGTGGTTCCACATGCTACCCATTTCTGATCCCTCGACGTCGAAATCGTATTTAGGTCCATTCCCGTTTGTTTTTTTAGCTCTTGCCCGTCTGCAAGTCGCCATCGTCGGATCCCATTGCGTGTCCCGTCGAAGAAATGCTTTCCGTCGGGGTGGAAAGCGACTGCCCATACCGTACCAGCCCCACCTTCAAGAACCCTTCTCGTGTTATGGCCTAACTGAACTGTCAGCGTTCTGCATTCCTCCCGAGAACCACCACACACCGGGCTTTGTTGACGACATCTTCACAAACGGTCCGTGCACGTAGATTTCGACTTGGAGGCGTCAAGGAATGGGATGTCTTGGTTTCCTCGTGGTACGTAGCAGTGTTACGGCGCGTGTCCGTTCATTCGGTTTGTTTACGAAGCACCTCGTGCCCTGGGCGCTATGATTGGTTACTCGGTTCCTAGTCAGGTCCTCATTGGGACAACCGAATACTGCCGCGACTCTGAAGTTCATTGTAAGGCAGGCCTAGGGAACTTGTGATTGCTCATCGTGTGTATGTCTCTGTTGACTTTGGGCCACACCGGTTGGTGTAGCGACTGACTACATACCACTGTAGAGCTCATCAAACAAGACGCTTTTTCAGCAAAGCAATTTGCGTTGCTGTGAGTGTAAGTATATCTGACGCGAGAAGGCTCCAGATCTTGAATATAAACTCCCGAATTTGGACAGCAGAATGTCGAGTCTGAAAGGTACTAGTAAATTTAATAATACTGATTCTGACAGCAAACGTACGTCTTGTAGATCCACGACTCGGAACGCAGACCGTCAAGCGAAGGGATGCATATCTCGACATCCTCGCCCTCGCTACGTACAAAATCTGTTCTTCAGCTTCATCTGAACCACTCGAAACTCTCTCTTGGCCTCGAGCCATCGGATGCATGCAAGCATTCGAAATCTTGGTGGCCTGCGCCAATCCGAAACGTAAGCCATACTCGCCTTGGAATCTGTCATTCGATAGGCGGCTACGTCATCCTCACAAGGTCGTTGACAAGCCCAAGTCTGAGATTCGAACGCAAACACACCATCCATATTAATTGCCCCGTACATTAGTGCGTGCAAAATTCAGAGTTGCCCGTGAGCCAGCCAGACACCTCTCCACTCATTTCGTATCCAGATAAACCTGTTGTTTTACCACATGAGAAATCAACGATTTAGGCCTGCTAAGCCTTTGTACTCGAGTTGTCTTCATACTGCTTGATGGTGACTCACAGGCAGCATGATGCTTGCTCGAGGGATCATTTCTCCTGCCAATATTAATGCTTCCGACGACGCGCGGAACCCAGGTCCTCGGGCGTCACGGTTCAACACGGCGATGAGGTGATGGTACTCTTCGTACCCTCACATGAAATTTTGGAGCAGCTTGGACCTGGAGAACCATCATCGTATGATATCCGCGTTCACTACTCGACCTTGACGCCGTCATGGATTTGCTGTGGCCGCAGGGGCAGTTACGGTGGGACACGTTTGATCAGCTACACGAAATTGCGAATCGCGACCCCTGTATCTCTATAGGCATGTGGGTATTCGTTCGCTGCTACGTCGCAGGAACGGGTGTGGGGACGGCGACAAGCCGCAAGAGGGAAATAGTCAAAGCATTTTTCTGTCTGTCTCCTGCTATCTGTCCTACCGTACTCGAGGGACTCTTATACAGTACAACGACAAAGGATGTCAGGGATCCAAGGTAACGATGACGTCGGCGGCCACGCGTGAAGCGTTCCTTACAGGCACTTCTGTCATCGATTACCAGGCCGTCTGATGGATCATGACAGTCGACGCACTGTATACAACACATATTGGTAGTGATCTAAATCGATTTCCCTTAGGGAGATACGAAACATCCACTTCAACTATAGATATGCTACGACTGTCAATCCGAGCCTTGTCCGAACCGCATCCATGAACAAGTCAAAAATCAGCATACCGAGTCCTGATCAAACGTTCTGGTGCGGCCCTAGGGGATGTGAGTTATTTCCTGTAGGGACATCTTCGTCACGCCCGTCGTCATCCTGAAAGAAATGTCGCATCACCCTCATGCCCATGGCCATGAACAACACGATAATCAGAACCTCGACGCTGAGGGTCGCGACGGTGGCAGGTTCTATCGGACGGAATATCTGCACCGCGAGCGCCGCAGAGAAGAGTGCGATCCTGGAAACCACGTGAGCAACGCGTGGACGGAGGCGAGAATGGGTTTGAAATGACGACATACGACCATATGAGGGAGGCAATTGGGAGACTGTGCGTGATGGCAAGACCCGCCATGCCGGTCTTCGTTCGACCGAGCGTCCCCATGGCTGTCAGCTATGGTGGTCATCGACCAACTTGAACATGGTGTGTACGTGCAGCTAGGCGGTGCAGACGTACCACGTTCCGAGCGATCAGTAATCTCGGGTTGCTGTATACGTTCAACAACCCAAAGGAAAACACGATGGACGCGATCGTTGACATCAGGGAGCAATAGATGATGATTTGAATCGGACTTGCGGCAGAGCCTTGGGGGATGACACCAGGAAGAGCGAGGAAACTAAAGTTGACCGCGAGCATGACTGTCGACTGCGAGAAATGAGATATACGGCGAGGTTAAACTGAGGAAAACTCACAAAGATGGTATACCGGGCCAACTCGGCCGTAAGCCTGTTGACGAAATCCTTCCAGCGAGGCTGGATGATGACGCCGTCCACCCAGACTTGTTGCAACCGAACTGCGTGCTCGTTCGGTGATCCAAAGAGAAACAAGTTGATGGCTCGGAATAGAGGGCGACGATTCCAATCTCGTTTTCCAAACAACGGGGTATCTGCATTCAAACGTGCGCATGTCTGACCACAAAAATTCAAGAACTGGTTTTCGGCTGGTATCGTGTTTAGGAAAAATCGGTCCATCGAACGCGTTAAACGGAACTCACTGAAGTACGCCTTTAGCCGTGCTTCATGCGATATCAGCAACACTTCATGACGCAGTGAAACATAGCGATACCAATGGCCCAAATACTGTACGGATCCGAAATCCACTTCTCGTCTTTCCTGAAAGTCAGCAAGGTCGAGGGAAGGTAGAAAGATGAGATGTACCTTTGAGTGAGTCGAGGAGACCAAGCATCGCAACGAGTTCATCTTGTCCAAACGGGCTCGACGAGGAATCAGTAGTTATCATATCTGACGGTTCGTCAGTAATACAATATGCGTATCACAAGAAGGACGTACCGATCTTGGCATAATTAAGCGTTCCTCTAAGGTCTTCGAAGACTTCTCTTGGAAGGGGGCAAGTGTGGGGGTAGTATTCGCAGTGCGACCTCCATCACATGTTATGTACGATATGCTTGAGTTAAGGTCAGCACCAGAATAGAACGCAACAGGTATAGAAAATACCTAAGGACGAATGGAGGACGTATACCAATAATATGACTCAACCTTATACTCTAGATGGCAGTTAGCGAATGATACCGATCACATACGGGACATACTGATATGGTTATATCCGCTGTTCTTTCGAGAGGGGATTTTGAGATCCTTCACATCAATGTCATCTATCCAGAAAAGAAGGCGGTGTGTATGGTCGACAAAGTAATAGTGACAACTTCGAGCTTCGTCCAGATTGAGGACAATTTCCGTGAGCTCATCCAAGGTGACACCGTCTGCCTGGATTGCCTTTTCAACGAGTGTCGTGGCGCAAAGGAGAATTTCTTCTTCTTTTGTGGGGCTACTGATATCGTGCTCTGTGAATATACGCTTGGGAAAGGTCCACAATAGGGTTGCAGTGCACGTCAAAAAGAAACGTACTAGTCTTTCATGATAAAACAGAGCAACACCTTCAGGATGAAGATATCGTCTCCATCCGTATGGAAGTGGCGATAGTCTATGTTGAAAAGGATGTCAACAGGTATACCAGTCGCACAAGGAGATGAACCTACGAAGACAAGAGTGTCTGCTGTCCAGCTGGGATAGTACCCTGACTGCCCCTGCCCCTGAACAAACTAAGGAGTGGTCGTGAGCGAGAGGAGTGCTGAAACACGTGGTCCTTACTGGTTCGTCCTGGACAAGTTGTAGCGCTGTGACCCTCCTTCGGGAGTCGCGAAGCGTAGGGAGAAAGGTCTGAGCTGATAATTTGAAGTATGTTCCTGAAGTGTTGATAATCTGCTCTGCCAGCCAACGGAGGTCCGCTCAGGTGGTATTGTAAGAGTTCTACTATGGTCTTGAACTTCTTCCACTGCATTCGTACGTTGCGAATCTTCTCTGATGGGGTTGTTGTCTATCACGGGGACATTGCTTGCGTGAAGTTGAATCCGGGGCTGGCCTGTGGGGCGCGCAAATGCAAGAATTGACCTCCAGAACGAAACTGACCCAGCGCGAAGAGTGAGTACGATGCGACCAACGGACAGGCGGAGGCGAGTTATAAGCGACAGCAGAAGTCGAAGTAGACGTGAGCTCGTTGAACTTGAAATCGACATCGCAACCCGGAGTTACTAGCTTCGGTTAGCACCGCTGGTTGTCCCGAACGTTGTTCGCTTAGACTTCATTACGTGGTGCATCATGCTCAACACGAGCTCTGGCCACGAACCAGACCCTGATGCGGCAACAAACAAGGCCAGGAAAACCGAACTCGTGCAACCGCTGGTCGATCGCTTTTGCTCAATATACCTCCGTTCCTGGTGTATGCCTGATCTTCGTCGGGTTCAGCGCTCTGTACCTTCCTCAAACCTTTTGCACCCTCGCTGCACGGAAGACCGACAGGCATTTCCCCCAGACCCACCACGACGACTGAAAGGTTTGAACAATCCCACATACATGGTTGAAGAAACTCGCAAGGCAGACCCAACCCTCAGATCGCCCGACATCCTCCACAACAGAGTTGAGTAAAACCAGGCATCGTCCTCGGTACAACACAGAGGGACTCATGAGAGCAACCAGGTCGGCATGTTCGAGGAGCTGTCCCATCAACGAAACCTCATCCTCGTAACGTGAGTTTAATTCATGTTCGGACTCTGTGTGCAAATTAAAAGATTCCTCTTCAGCCTTACCATCGCTCGATAGGTATCGTTGTGCTGTTGCTGTCCGGATCCCCTTGTGTGGGTCATGTCATCACGATGTTGCGTCCCTTGTTTTGCCACCATGGGCTCGGTGGGGAGAGGACGCGAGCTACCACCAAGTTAGGACACATCCAGTTGCGCGAGACGGAGGGAACCCCATACTAGAGGCCGAGAGCTGAAGTATCTCGGTCCCTGAAACATGGTAAGTACTGTCGATGGTATATTTCCGGCGTCAACGATGACGATCTAGAAGGTCTAGACTAACGAGGCACATCGCCCTGGTCATGCCATCTCAAAGCCACGTGGTCGACGATGCCTTGCGTACCAAGGTACAGATGTAGATTCCGCATATATCCAGTTCAATGCTACTGTACATGACAGATCAACCTGACACAGGGCGGCTCTCCTTCCTGTCCAAGTGCTCGTGGGCAGGACCTCAGACGACGGCCATGTACGTTGCTATGGGATCCAACGGAAGACTACTGAGCCTCCGTGGACCATACGCATAACAAGTCCGTACACGTCTCGCAAATTGCCATCGATCCTGAAGGCGGTCGTTACTCTTTTCCGGCCGTGCCTCCTCGTTTTCCCCTGGCGTACCGAAACGGAGTGCGTGGAATTTGACGTCGCAACCATCATTCGGGAGGACTGGGCATTCGAACTGTCGATCTCGATATACCGCCCACTGACACGGAGGTCGTTGAGAGACCAACGATTGTCAACAAAAGAAGGATCGTCTGGCTCAGAAAGTAAGAGAGTTATTTACAATATTGCGAAGTAAATGCATGGATTAACTAAGGCGTTTCAAGATGACACACGCCACGAGCTTGACGACGATCATGCGGGCTAAAGAAGACGGACCATGTGTTGTCCTAGTCTACCACCTGCTCCCATGTGCTTGTATTCAGGTACAACTGTCTCTTCCAGGTACCACTTTCTTGGTTACCTACTCCCCGTGGGCCGCAGCCGGCGACATTGATGGGTCTGAGGAGTGACCCCCTCTGAGGGAGTCATCATGGCTTTTTACGCGCGAACTTACGACACGATCCACATGGTATGGTCCCATCACAACACAATGTACATATGTATGATTATCGTTATGTTCGTGCTCATGGTCGTGAGGGTGATCTGGGTATTCTCTAAGGATGAGGACCGCAACGAAGTGGATACCTCTACTGAAAAGAATCCGTCTCCTACAAGGCCGCGCCGCGACCTCATTGAAGCCAGGCTCGAGAAACTGATGCACTTTCTTGCGATGGTTCCCTCCTTCAAAGAGGTAATTCGGACAAGACTCGGATTGAATACTGCACGGCCATCTACGCGGCCATTCTGCTGAAGGAAATGTAATGCCATTAGACTCCAGTAACCTACTGCAATATATAATCCTCGATGTACAGTATGCAACACTGACGGGTAAATGCCTCCAGGAACAACGCAGAATGTTCCCGAAACACGAGTGGTCGAAAACGATGGGCGTGCCTAGAGTAGATATTGCGACCATCTGCCGCAACTTGACGTCGCCCGTTTAACGCGTTTCATTACTATATACCGCATGGCCACAACAAAACCATGAAGGTACCAAGACCGAACAGGAAAGATTAATTCTGCGCGATGATGGTTTTTCAAGTCCTGGCTATAAGAATGAATGTGAGCCTCAGCTTTTCAGCGCGTCAGGTATGTTATCACCTCTACGTTGCGTTGGGCACCCGAGGACTCGCGTTTCGCGTCGTCGGGAGGATTTGCAGGTTCGGCCTCTGATTTCGCAGTGGCCTTGGGCTGCTCCTCAGACTGAGGCTGTTCCCCCGACGGAGGGGACTTTCGGGTCGCTTCCTTCTGTGAAGAACGATCAGTCACAATGTTCATCGATGGATAGACAAATGAACGAACCGATGGTCCATCATCACCGATCCACATTACAGCACGCTGCGCCAAGTGGTCAGATATGTGTCCCTCAGAAACAGACAAAAGAAGTACACTCACTCTTATCCGCTGACCGGGGGACATCGTCGAAGATTTCTTGTTTGATGGTGGTGCTTCTGCTTGAGATGTACCGGGCCGAGGAGAGTCCTCTGAGCGTGTTTGATGAGGCGTCTGATTGTGTTTGCCCCGCCTCATCATCGTTCGTAACCACCCCCTAAGGGTTCGACGTTGAGTTCCCTTGGATGACACGGCGTCTTCAGAACTCGGTTCTGGGTCATGCATCTCGACAGAGGAGGTCATTGCTGGACCGGAAGGCACGTGCTGGTTGATCTGTGATGATTCCGGTGGTAGCGCACCGTCCTGGACAGGATCCGATGCTGGCGAGGGAGGCTACCACGTATTGTTAACACGAGGCAGAGAAGATCATCTCGCTACCTACCTCATCGTAGTCAAATAATGCTGCCGGTGTGCTCGGTCGCAACTCGGTCTATCACCACCGTCAGCGCAGTATCTCCAGCCCCAAGGAGGACCCGTACTGATTCTTACCTCGGGCAAAGCATCGTCATTGAGTTGGTTGTCGGTCGCCTGTTCCGGAGGGTCGGATTGTGACCCGTCAGCTTGCCTGTGATCAGTCTGTACATCATATCACTCTTTCAGCGAGAGGATAATCATGACTGAAAACGACAACCACTTACGTTCTGGGGTCAGGTCGAACAAGGATTGATTAATAGTATTCTCAAGCTGAGGAATCCAGTGCTTACATTGATTGGGAGATAGGACTCTGGAAGGATACCTCTAAGATCCCAGATAACAAGTTTCCCCGAGTCGTCAGACCCAGTCACAAGGCGACTACCATCGGGTGAGAAGGCAATAGACCGAATTTTCTCGGTGTCCTCGACGATACCTACTTGAGCCTGAGTCGAAGTGTCCCAAAATGAGACGAAACGACCAGCGGAGGAAGCAATAAACTTGTTGTTTGCCGCGAGCATGATAGAGATGGAATCCGGGCTGTCGTTTTCATGAATTTTCCATTCGGCCAGTTGGGATCCAGTGGATGAATCGAACAACTTGATTTTACTGTTTCTGGCAGTGGCGAAGAGGCATTGACTGTCGACGGACCAGGTAATCGGAGTCAACGGATTGAAGGGGGACATTGGGTTCTCGATGGAGATGAGCTGGTCACCGGTGTGAGCGTCGAAGACTTGAATGGCTCCGTCGTCCAAGTCGTGCGAGTCGTGGCAAGCCGTGGCGATTCGTCCGCCGTCCGGTGAAAACTTGACCCCCGCCACAACTCCGCCCAGTTCGAGTGGGCCAACGAGTCGCTCGCCGGTCGCGATGTTCCAGATGGTTGCTTTCCCTGGGCTGTAGGTCCCGGTGGCAAACCTGGTGCAGTCGGTCGCAACGTCGACTGCATACATATTCCACACTGCCGCGCCCTCCACCTTGACGACCTTTTCCTGGAGCTCTGCGTCCCAAACGCTTGCTCCCTTTTCAGTCCCACAAACCACCCACTTCTGATCCATCGATACAGAAACGGCCCTCACGTTCATCCTCGTTTGCTTTCCTACCTCTTCAAGTTGCCCGCCAGCAATTCGGCATCGTCGAATCCCTTTCCTCGTCCCGCTGAAAACATGCATTCCGTCAGGATGGAATGCGATTGTAAATACCGTCTCAGAGTCGCCTTCAAGAACCACTTTTGCACTATCCAGGTCTGACTGCATTATTAACATCATACAATTGCTTCGAGGACTACCACACACCGGGCTTCGTTGACGACATTCTCAACAATGGTTCGCGTTTGCAGATTTTGACCTGGAGGTGTCAAGGAACGGGATGAGTCTTGGTTGCCTCGTGGTACGCAGCAGTGTTACGGCACATGTCCATTCATGTACTGGGCGCTATTGCTTACTCGGTTCCAGGTCCTCATTGCCAAGTAATCGCCGAATGCTGTCGCGACTTTGCCTAGTTCAAGTTCATTGTAAAGCTATCGTCGTGCGTATGAAGGCCATCGATGAAGCTCTATTTCTGTTTTGAATTCAATGTCATACCCGGAGTTGGTGACGGGGTCATAGATCGGCCTCTACTCACCCCCAAGACGTCGGTATGGTAACCATGAAAGAGTGACGTGGGAGTAATCTGACTTGGGGGATGTGCTTGAAATCGTTCGCCTCTTACTGGTAATGCGTCACGTGTCATCATGGAGAGCCAAACATTTTGCCTCTGACATGACCCGCTTAAGACTTCCGATCATGACGGAGAGTTATGTCGAGTCCATCATGAGAAATCTTCGACTCGGGCCAAGGACACCAGCATGCGTAGGACACGAAAAGGTCGGTCTTAGAAAATGTTACGGTCTGATGAACTTGAGACAAACCCCACGGGTGTTTGGGTGAACATCTGCCCCATCACCTTAGACTGACAATAAAAGCGGCTTAGTTGCGACACCAACGTAGTTAGGGAGAAATTTTATAAGCTACGGCGCTATACCTTTAATATGGCGAATCGGGGGTAGCTACCTCTGTCAACCGAATTGCGCAAACAATCATACTCATAGCTCCGAGGACAAGTTCTGAATCCACATTGGAGGGCAAGGACTTAGTCCTCGTTTGCACGTGTTCAAAATGTTGAACGACATTGTACAACTAATTCGTTGGACAAGCTTGAACGTAGTACTCGGTCAATTGAGAGGTGGGAACTACTCGCTCTCAGGCTCGGGTGACGTCAAAACCAAATCGGCTATTGGCTTGTAGTATACGGGTATACCAATATCCATGAAGCACTGCCGAACTTGGGCTGTGAAAAGATATGAGTTGGCTGTGGACCCCGCCGCATCATCACAGTCTACTTATATCAACCACCAGCTCACCCGCGCTTGTCATTACCCTATCCCTGCTCTTCTGCTACCACTGGCAGTGCGGACTAGTTTCTATCGTTGCAAGCAGATTCGGAAATCTGCTGGTCAACTTGGAAGAGTGCTCGGGAATTCCCTATTGCAAGTTTAAAAACTACCCTTCTCTTCTTCGCATCCCATGTTCTGTGCTTCAGGATGATCTACCATCCCTATGGCGCATCGTCGAGCTATATGTACGCGAATGAGGTAAGTGACTCAGCCGAGTGCTCTCCATGCATGGGGTAGCTCATCACAACCTGATGATGCTGACTGACCAAAAAAAATTAGGATGAAGAGCGTGGTAGCAACCCATATTCCGTGTATTCCAGAGATCCTCCACCCCAGTACCTTCAAAGCTTCGTCCCTGTGAGTGAATAATCAAATCCGCTCGTGAGTCAACCCTGAGTGTAGCGATTATCAGAGATTCTCCAGCGAGACTGTGCTACGACTATCACAGAGTGGTGCCACGGACGACACGAACTGGGTCGTTGGAACAAGCAACGCTTATTCTTCCAACGCAGGCTCATCATACCCATACCCACCTACAACCCTCGCTGTGAGCAGCATGCCGTTGACGCATTCTGCCAGTGGTTCTTGCTAAAGCATAGAAAATCTACTAGGGACGAATCTGGCGGAAACTAAAAATGTTGGGAAGTGCTGCAAAGCGTCAGTTTTCGTTCATCTCGTTTCGCAAGCTCAGTTTCATCCGTCCTTGCCATTATCATACCGATCACGATTCAGGCAAGTGCAACTCTTCTGCGCTGCGCTGACTGCCGATTTACAATATTTCAGCTTTCTTTTTGTAATCTGCCTGCTTCTCTTTCTATCCGCACACACGTCCCTGTGCACTCGATCTTTTGTCATATCTATCCATTTCCCGCCCATTGGACCATCATACAGTATGCTCGTTTTCAATATTATTCGCTGTCTTGAACATGTGGACTGAATGTTTCAGCGAGTTTCCCCGGCGGATGTCTCAAACATGAATGAAACCACCCGCTTGCTATTTCCTCTCGGGAGAGCACAAGGAGATCCTAACTCAGTTGTCGCATAGTCTTGCCGAGCCCTGCGTTTTGAGAATGGTCTCCAAGTGGACACTGAATAGATCAGTTTGCCAGCCTGAATGAACTTCTCAGCGTGCGAACCCCCAATACCTTTTGCACTGGTACGGTGTTCATCTCTGCAGGGCTCTACGGGGTGCGACTCGGCGACTCATACGCGAGGAGAGACATGGCGATGCGGCGACTGGGGAGCAGGTGGCAGTGCACGGTAGTTCCCGGGCCTGGCAAAGGGGCTATGTACACCCACCAATCGCGGTCAAACGAGTTTGCTTTCCCGTAGAATGGCGCTGGTACTGTAGGTGGCAATATTGCGAGTCTATCTCATGACTAATCATTTCGTCAGCAGACTCTTGTGTGGTGTCTCAGTCTTGGTCGCGATTTCACGCAAGCATTATTACCCATCATTAGTCACTCTTCGAGAGTCTCCTATTCATGTCTGCGATTTCAACCTTTTCGTCGACTTGTGACTGGCGTCCATCATGTCCCAAGGCAACGACGACGGCGAACAGGTCCTGTCCGACTCCGTCCCCGCAATGCTGAAAGACGAAGACTTGGGGAATACCGAGTATCTTCATGCGGTCCTTGACCTGGCTGACTCTCCCATGACTTCCGCAGGTCGGAATGGTCAGAGAGAGCCTCAACAGTGCCCGAGTAACCGACCTCACGCAGTGTCTTCTGTCTGTCACACCAACCTGGACTATTTCGATCCGCCGGGGGTCGGCGCGCTACGACATACATTGAATAGGATATCTACCGCTCCAATTGATGGAACACACCTCTGGCGCCACGAGGAAGCTCAAGATCAAAGACATCCGATCCACGAGGAACTTGACGAGGCGTTCGACTTTGAAGCCGTTTTGCGGGACATAATCAAGAGGTGCACCTCATAAGCTCGCCAAGCTTCCGTTTTGGTATTGACCAAAAGATTTTTTTTGGTTCGCAGCTGTGATGAGGCTGATATCAAGTCACGCGAGCTCGGCGTGTTATTCGATCAGCTTCGCGTGGTTGGAAAGGGTGCTTCGTCGTCATTCCAGCCCACCCTCGGTTCGCTTTTGAATCCGATGAACATTTTGCGTGCCGTTCAGGATCTTCGTCATCCACACTTGCGAGACATCATTAGTGGTTTCCAGGGTGTAGTTCGCCCTGGCGAAATGCTACGTAAGTCGTCTTATCGTAGAACCGTCTATAAGGCTGACGATCATCATCAAGTCGTTCTCGGCAGGCCGGGATCTGGGTGTACCACATTCCTCAAAGTGTTGGCGAATCGCCGCGATGAATTCCACGCCGTCGAAGGGGAGGTTTGCTACAACTCGTTCTCTCCGGAGGACATCCGCCTTCACTATCGTGGAGATGTTCAATACTGCCCAGAGGACGACGTACATTTCCCGACGCTCACTGTCGAACAGACGATCGGCTTCGCCGCCAAGATGCGCGCTCCTCGTGCGCGTGCTCAAGGCATGACGCGCAGGGAGTTTTGGACGCACGTCACGGACGTCTTGATGACCTTGTTTGGTCTGCGACATGTAAGGAAAACGCCGGTCGGGGATGCTGCTTTGCGGGGGGTCTCTGGTGGAGAGAAGAAAAGAGTGTCTATCAGCGAGACGTTAGCGACGAGGAACCTCTTGGCATGCTGGGACAAGTGCGTGTTGCTCCCTTTCTCGAACCGTGTGATGTTTTATTTCTGTTCTTAAGCTCGACACGGGGTCTGGACGCCTCCACCGCCGTTGAATACGTGCGTGCATTGCGGATCGCAACCGACCTTGCCAGGGTGGCCACTATTGTATCGATCTACCAAGCAGGGGAGTCGCTCTATGAGATGTTCGACAAGGTCTGCCTGATTTACGAAGGTCGAATGGTCTATTTCGGCCATGCAAACGAGGCAAGGCAGTACTTTATCGACATGGGATACGAACCAGCAAACCGGCAAACAACCTCCGACTTTTTGGTCTCCGTGACGGATCCCAACGGGCGTCGGGTTCGGGATGGCATGCGTGGCGTGCCCTCGACGTCGGAAGAGTTTGAGCAGTATTACCGGCGATCGTCGATCATGCAGGTAAATCTAGAAGACATGGCTTCTTTCAGAGAACAGTACGTGGGGAAAGAACACCTGATTTCTGCATTTCGTGAAAGTGCCAAGGCGGAGCGCGCGAGACACATGCCGAGGCAGAGCCCATATACGATCTCCATCCCTATGCAGATCCGGAGCGTGATGAGCAGGAGGGTTCAGATACAGGCTGGCGCTGTTTCACTCCTCGTCATAAACACATGGTGAGGGTCTTTTCCAACTGCTGCAATCGCTTGACTCACGAGACTCTAGCGTATTTATACTGCAAGCCATCATTCTCGGTACGACGTTCCTGCAGCTGTCAACGAATACCACAGCGTATTATTCTCGTGGCGGGATTCTATTCTTGTCAGTTGGATCTCGTCTTCTCCCACCCTGTCTAATGACTTTTTTCAGTGCCATATTCCTGCCTGCGCTTTTTGCAATGTCAGAAATACCCTCCTTATTTTCGCTAAGACCAATCGTCCAGCGGCACTACCAGGCAGCCATGTACCACCCATTCGCTGAGGGAATTGCGTTGACGATAGTCGATGTGCCGATCATGTTTGTGATTCTCTTACTGTATAGCATCGTGCTATACTTTCTGGTCGGGCTTCAACGCACTGCAGGGCAGTTCTTGTGCGTAAACTCATTTTCCTCGTGGCTGTACTTACGTCTGCTTCCGCGGTAGCATATTCTTCCTCTTCGTGTTTGTCACCTCACTCCTGGGGAAAGCCTTGTTTCGCAGTCTGGCTGCAGCGTTCAAATCGGAGGCACCAGCGCAGGCGTTTGCCGGAATTCTCGTATTGGTGGTTTCCTTGTACAGTCAGTGCTTCCGTGCATGACGCTTCCGCCGTCGAATCCTCACGCACTTCACTTAGCCGGGTATATCATACCACAACCGTCCATGATTGGCGCTCTGCGGTGGATCACCTACATCAATGTAGGTACTCTATTTCTCGCCGTATGCACGTGAGCTGAAAGTGTGAGCTAGCCAATCAAGTACTCGTTCGAATCTCTCATCGTGAACGAGTTCCATACCATCGACGGGTATTGTGGGACGCTCGTTCCAAGTGGCCCATTGTACGACGCGTTCCCTGACAGCAACAAAGCATGCACGACGCTCGGCTCTCAAACAGGAAACCCATACGTCAACGGGAATAGCTTCGTTTTCCTCTCGTACGGGTATCTGTACAGTCACTTGTGGCGGGTAGGTCACGGTGTTGCGTTCCGTTTGGCCATTCTTTACCCTACTGACGTCGGTGTCGTAATAGAACTTGGGGATCGTGATCGCCTTTACGGTCCTTTTCGTGTTTCTGCTCCTCTTGTTTACAGAGTTCAACACCAGCCTGGCGGGCGCCACGTCTGTCATGCTCTTCAAGCGAAGATCAAACGCGTCCATTGATCAGAGTGCCACCTCTTCAGGATCAAATACGGACGAAGAGAAGACCAAGGTGCCAAGTTCCACACACTCGGACCTGGATGCAGCACGAAAGGAGAACAAGGAGGACGTTCACGAAGCGTTGGAACAGCAGCCGAGGATGAAGAACACGTTCACCTGGCAACACATGAATTACGAGGTCGTGGGTCGACGACTCCTCAACGACGTGTCTGGTTTTGTTGCGCCAGGAAAGCTGACGGCGCTCATGGGCGAATCTGGCGCTGGCAAGGTACGTGCCATGCGATGGATATCCCTGTCAGTTGTCGGGGTTGACAATGCGTTTCCTTGTCCATAGACGACCCTCTTGAACGTGCTGGCAGAGCGCACTGAAGTAGGCATCGTGTCAGGAACGCGCCTCGTGAATGGGCACCCTCTGCCTCCCGATTTCCAAGCGCAGACGTAAGCGTCTCTCCTGCCCTCGAGGCCGCTATACTGAGTTTCGTCAGTGGTTACTGTCAACAAACGGACACGCACCTTGCGACGATGACTGTCAGGGAGGCTTTACTGTTCTCGGCAAAGTTACGACAGCCATTCAGCGTCCCGGCGGCTGAGAAAGAAGCCTAGTAATGTTTTTTCTTCTCTCTCGAAATACTCGTCTCTAAGGACTTGCTACCAGTGTCGACAGGTGCTTGAAAATGTGTGGATTGGACGCGTATAAAGACGCTATAGTCGGCTCGCTCGGCGTCGAAATGAAAAAGAGGACGACCATCGGGGTAGAACTGGCCGCCAAGGTAAGCCCGTGCCTTTCGTGGCCAGGCAGGTGTCGACACCGTTTTACAGCCAAAGCTGCTTTTATTCCTGGATGAGCCTACGTCTGGGTTGGATTCACAGAGTGCGTGGGCGATCGTCTCGTTTCTACGGGATCTGGCGGATAGCGGGCAGGCGATTCTTTGCACGTGCGTTTCATCTGTTTTTCCTTGTTGCCGTACGCGCATCACTGATGGCATGCATGCCCAGTATCCACCAGGTCAGCCGTGTTTGATTCTTGGACGTCCGCGCCTGCTGACATTGGCTGGAATAGCCCTCCGCTGAGCTTTTCCAGGCATTTGATCGACTGCTCTTGCTGCGAGCGGGCGGCGAGACTGTATATTTTGGTGACGTTGGGCCGAGCGCGTCGACGCTCATCCAGTATTTTGAAGGGAATGGATCGCGTCACTGCGGTGCCGAAGAAAACCCGTAAGTTTTCCTAGTCCCGATTGATGTACCCAGGGTTGACCTTTTGATGTGTTGTTGAACAGAGCCGAGTTCATCCTCGACGTCATCGGTGCTGGGGCAACAGCGACCACCAAAGTAGACTGGCACCAAATGTGGGTCAATTCCCCCGAGTCGGCGCTCGTCGACAACGAGATAGATTCCATCGTTGGCCAAGGCACGCCCGCGGTGTCTGCGGCCATCGGTTCCGGATTTGCGACGCCTTGGGTCTACCAGGTGTGGGCGCTGCTCGTGCGCAATACCACGCACTATTGGAGAAGCCCGACCTACTTGATGGCGAAAATGATGCTCAACATCGTCGGCGGTCTCTTGATCGGATTCACCTTTTTCCAGCGCAACGATTCTCTCGAGGGCACGCAGAACAAACTCTTTGTGCGTATGCACCGACACGTCGTGGATCAGATAGTATACTGAAAGTCTATTCAGGCAGTGTTCATGGCACTAGTTCTGAGCGTACCAGTAGCGAATCAGCTCCAGGTCGTCTTTCTCAATCTTCGAGACGTATACGAGATCCGAGAACGTTCGAGCAGAATCTACTCGTGGCCAGCGCTTGTCACGTCGCAGATCCTTGTGGAGCTCCCCTGGAATATCGTGGGATCGACGCTTTTCTTCTTCTGCTGGTACTGGACGGTCGGGTTCCCAACGGACAGGGGCGGATACACTTATCTCCTCATCGGGGTCCTCTTTCCGATCTATTACACCACCATCGGGCAAGCCGTCGCAGCGACCAGTCCCACAGCAGAGATTGCGGGCATCTTGTTCAGCTTCCTTTTCTCGTTCGTGCTGACGTTCAACGGCGTCGTGCAGCCGTATTCGCACCTTGGGTGGTGGCAATGGATGTACAGGGCGTCGCCCTATACTTACCTCATCGAAGGATTGGTATCACAGAGTAAGCAATCCCTTTTCCAGAATTCCCTCTCCGCCTTTCTGAAGAACATACCTCCCCGCCTGCACAGTTCTTTCCGGCCAGTCGATCCAATGTGCCGCCAAAGAGTATGCCGTCATCCAACCACCGTCGGGCTACTCCTGCGCGTCCTACCTCGATCCGTTCGTCGCGAGCGCTGGAGGGTACCTTCAAAACCCGGACGGCGGGTCGGACTGCCTGTACTGCTCCGCGAGCACCGCAGACACGTGGCTCTACCGCACGTTCAATATTCAGTATGCGCATCATTGGCGGGACGTGGGCTGGTTTTGCGCGTTCATCGTGTTCAACGTGAGTGTGTGGCGATGTGCTCCCCGTCGAGTCAATGTCTCGGTCGGTCGTGTTGACCAAGGGATGGACAGATTGGTGCCCTGTTTGCGTTCACGTATATCTTCCGTATTCGGTCGTACGGGAGGAGCAAGGCCATCGTCAAGCGCGCCCTGTCGCGCATGCAAGGTGTCTTGCCTCGGTTGAGGAAGGCGCCAGACGAAGAGAAAGAGACGAGCAATATTAATGGAGAGACGGACGAAACGTGAGAAGAAAGGGTGTGCAAACCAAGCTATCTCAGGCTTCCGGAGTTCCGTGGTGAGAGCAGAATCGTAATTGTGTATCGTACAAAGACGCCGTTCTTCTAGATGTGGGTTTGCGATGTCACCCTCCAGTATAAAATTTTCTTCTCGGCAGGAAGCGAGATTCTGGATGAGCGAGTGGATGTGAGTGAATAATGTAGGGTGGTAAATCGGAGAGGCCGTGAGTAGTGTCGACACTGCCGACGACGACGCCAAACTCGTCGCGGTTTCAAAGAAATCTGAAAGAGAATCTATGTAAGAGATCATTGGCGGACAGGAAGACTTCTGCGCAGGATGATCGAAATCGATCAGAGCAGGGCCGATGAGGACAGGCGATGGGTGCGGAGAGAGAAGTTCAAGTGGCGGGTCTGAGTCGAACTCGGAACTCGACGGAAAAGAAAGACGCATTTGGATCCTTTGTGCAGCGCTTTTCTGGCGATGCAGTCGGAGGTACTGTGTTCGACAGGGTCTTCTGCTCTCGCTGGGGACGAGCCTCTGAAGCCTGAGCAAAAACCGTACTCGGCTAACCTAATACGGTCGATATAGAATCATGATGCACCAGATATCGATAGTGATGGATGACGTTCTATGTGCCATTGGAACGACTGGTAATGAATGATAGACGTGCGCATAGTAGATATGACCACGGTCATTGTCGTGGCTCGTTCGATGCGGCTCCCGCTATCATGCAGCCACAACAAATCCATACAGGTATCGAGGTCCAAAGGAAACTACGATGACGATAGACTAGATCACTGTGGACCAGGAGGAGAATAGGGCTTGGCCTGGGATGAGTCTGGTGGTAGCGCACCAAGTTCGAGAGGACGTTCATCTGACGTTGAAAATGGAAGCTACGACATGTTGTTACTTCAACACGAGGCAGAAACGACCTTCTCACTACATACCTCATCACAGTGCAATAATGGCACAGATCTGTGCTCTACGGCAACTCGACCTGTCATCACTATCAGCGCAGTGTCACCCAGGAATCCCCCTACCGATTCTTACCTCCGGGAGAGCATCGTCATCGTCTCCGCTCGCCAATGGCCCTTCGTATCGGGGATCAGGTTGATCTCGGAGCCATTCTGAACCCGCGTCTTGGGTCTGAAGACAACAACAGTGATGTTCATAGAGCTATCGACGACCGAACGCGATGACCACTCACGTTCTAGGTTCAGATCGAACGAGGACTTTACGCACGGAATGAACGATTGATACATCAATGTTATCCTCGACTTCAGGAATGTGTACTTATGTGGATATGGAAGTAGGATTCGGGGAGGACATCGCGGAGATTCTAGATGGTAATGCTCTCCGAGCCATCATACCCCCTCGATTGCAAGGCGACTACCATCTGGAGACGGTGGAATAATTTGTATTATGTGAGTCTCCTCGACGATGCCTAGTCGAGTGTGCGTCGATGCGTCCCAAAATGAGACGGAACGACCAGCAGAGGATGCAATGAATGTGTTGTTTGCGGAGAGCGCGATAGAGACGCAAGTCTTGGGATCGCCATCGTCCGCATATATTTGCCATTCGGAGAGTCGGAAGCTGGTGTACGAATCGAAAGACTTCTAAAATTTGTGGATAAGGCGAAGAGCCATCGGTCGTTCATCGACCTGACGATAGGAGACCTCATGCAGTTACGAGGTATCGGGTCTGTGATGGAGATGAGTTGGTCACCATCGCGACTATTGAAGATGCGGACAAACGGCTGGGGGGTCGAAGCCGCAGGCAGTAGCATTAATTACGTCCGCCGTCAGGAGAAAACTTGACCCCCTT
The DNA here is from genome assembly GCA_038091295.1 of Tylopilus felleus. Classification (NCBI taxonomy): domain Eukaryota; kingdom Fungi; phylum Basidiomycota; class Agaricomycetes; order Boletales; family Boletaceae; genus Tylopilus; species Tylopilus felleus. Next base: position 16,915 of record JBBPOE010000124.1, on the reverse strand, counting down.
CACGATACTGCCAGGTCGGTGTATGTCGCATCCGACCTGGACGGTCGCCCGAGGTCGGCCAAGAGCAATGTAGGGCATATGTGGGACACAAAAGGGATCTGTGCGAGTGAACTCGCAGAGATGGTCTGTGGAATGCGTGTATTTTCGTGGCGGATGAATATCTGTCACATCCGTTGCTTTCCTAGAAGGGTGGTAGTTGCACTGGGCTTTTTGAAATAGCTGGACGAGAGTCATGAGACCAGTACTTACTGAACAGGAATTGTTCGTTTCCAATGATGTAGCATCCACCGTATACCCAATGAGGGATCAAGTCTACTCAAGGTAGACGTGTTGTAAAAACGAAACTGACCATCATATCCTGATCTAGCAAAGACACCTTCATGGAGATGGAATGCGAGAAAGTTTAAAAGGTATTTTGAAAGTGCTCACGAACGAGAGATCCATGCACTTCGTCCCAGATCCGTTCTCGAATTCGAGCCAACCGTCGACGGGGATCACCTGAGGGTCGACCACTTCCCCATCACGCAGATCTCCGTCCAAAGTTTCCTCGACAGATTCGTTGAGGTGATCACAGATGTATACGAGTCCTTGGTGAGAAGCCAGAGCAACCGACTCGTGAGTTCACCATGTCGACCCAAACCAACCATGTCAAGGTGTATACCGTGCCCCAAAGTCGCCAGAAAAGTTTCCAAGCTGCGAGGGCCATGATGTAGACACACGACAGCAAAGGTGCGGATAGATGGCGCGTGAACTTTCAGGTGCGATCCAGGGTAAATGCGGTGGTCCTGGTTTCAATCGCAAGGCTGCTCGTACGTTCCGAAAACTACAAAAATACCTTTGGTTCGCTTCTTTTAGAGAAATAAGACGAAGCTCCGGATGCGCTTGTCAAGAGGAATGTCGGACTGTGAACCGGATGCTGTTCGGCAAAGTTAATGTCAATCGGGGCTTAAACATGGACCGCCGATGTCCCGCCCCTCTTACGTCATAGTTCAAGGTTGCTTCGTGATCCTGAGGCCGATGTCTTGCAATGTGTATCGTCCATGCATGAGGCGTCCTGGCGTCCACCTCAATCGCTGGTCCATCTCAGACACTGGGCGGCGTTTCCGTTGACCTGCCTGAACCTACCCGACAACGCATCTCATGACATGTCCTACTACCTGGCAGGAGAGATTGACAGCACCGTCACAGTATCGGACCTACATCCTTTGACAACAGAAATGGGCTGAGCTGACGCTAGAAACCCAGAGTCTTCACTATCTAGGATGGATGGTACACACGCTCGGCAGAGACTGTACGCGAGCTGCCCCGTACGGGGCGGCGTCGGGGCCCCACCTCACCAGGCAGCTGCCAACTGGCAAGTGTTCTGCGGAGACAGATCAAGCTATCACGACTTTCCATATCTGATTTCATCCTCTCGTTTCATTATAGGTTACGACCCTGGGGTGTCGACACACCTAAATCGATAAGCATGTCTGTACTCGATTGGTGAACCGTCTTGACAGTATGTACCTTGAACCTTCTCGGGTTCATATTCATGCACACAAGGAGATAGCTCCATTCATCCATCTTATTTCGGTTGATCAGGTGGGTACACGACCAAGGTTCTCCTATATTTGCAGAGGTCACACAACCAATCTACTTGGCAGTGCAATCACATCCCGTGATCGTACGAGATTTCGGCGTTGCACATGTCATTTCCACGTTTAAACGATTGGTTACAGAGTTATGCCACTGTCTGTGCAACTGAACCCACTAGATATGTAGTCGGCCTGTCACCTAGGTCCGTGTGTGATGTTTTTGTTGGCTGTGGTAGCCCAATGGATCATATTCTTCGCGGGCACGTGGATCCGTACCTTGGGATGACATATCCATGTTGTCCTATTTATAATCACGCCACTAGCCTTATAGCTAGAGTATTATTTAGGTGTCGTCCTGTGTGAATATCCCCATGGTTAAACAAGGTTCCGTCTTGTCGAGAAGAGCCGCCCAAGTAGGGAAGAAATCATGGATGGATGGATGACGTCGGTCAAGATGAAACCCGCGGTGACACGGCGACACGGACGGAGCAAGGTAATACCTCGGAGAGCATCGGATGGTTCAAAGGTGCGCGGCATGGCCGTACTAGACCGACCGACGGTGAACGGAATACCGCGCCTTCGTTGATGGCATCACGGCGATGGGATGAAGGAAAGGCGCGGGGGATGCAAAGTGCCTCTTTGGGAGGATCCCCGCCTGGCGCGGAAAGACTCGTCACATCACCCTCCATCGTCACGTGAACATGGATTCGGCTCAACCGCAGGCTAGTGAGGCTGAATGAAACGAACCTATTTCAACTGAGGCGACCATCTGGACTCCAGTCGTGACGGAAATGAACCCATGGGGTTGCACGTGGTGCCAACCAGGTGTCGTTCATGACATGATCTGACACCTTGGGTCCTGGGGTAGTGGGTGCTCCAAGCGAGCGATCTCTTCAATTCCTGGCAAACGTTGGGGTAAGTTATGCGGCTACGTTCCCTTGACGCTCTGACTCGTTCCGAATCATGAAACCCAAAAGCACTGGTACGGCCCGCTGGAGCGAAACAAACAAAACAAAAAAAAAAGATGAAATGGCCCAGGCACGATCTGTGATGGAAGACCATGCGGGCTTGACAGGCTCGTTGCGACGTGGGGTTTATCGGCTCGGGGCAATACGGGGAATGCCAGGAAATGCCTTTTCTTTAGCGTGTCAATTTTGGCCCTGTCCGAATCCCTTATAAAAACCCCCAGTTGTTCTTTCCCCCCTCCTCCGTGACTTTGGCAGTTCTGAGCGTTCTCTTCGCACTCCAAGCGTAGTCAACTTTATTCTCTCAGCACTCTCTAGCCAGTCAGCCATGCCGGGTGGAGCCGTCCCTCTTTCCGTTCCTACAGACGTCGCCCACATCGAGGCACCTGTCACTCTCAAGGCCTACTTGCTCTGTGCCTTTGCCGCCTTTGGAGGTATCTTCTTGTAAGCCCTGCTCACGCTCCTTCCTTTCGCGTCCGCTCATCCTCAGCAGCGGTTACGACTCTGGATACATCAATGGTGTCACTGGTTCCAAAGTCTTCATCAACCTCATCGAGCATGGGACCTCAACCTCCTTGACGAGTTCCCACAACTCGCTTATCACGTCCATCCTCTCCGCTGGCACTTTCTTTGGTAAAGTTGAACAAATGTCTATATTTGGTATTCAATTGCTGACTAAGCATTTGACAGGTGCTTTGATTGCCGGTGACTTTGCCGACTGGTTTGGTCGTCGACCAACGATTATTCTCGGGTGTCTCATTTACATTATCGGATGCGTTCTTCAGGCAGCTTCGGCGGGTCTCGCCCTTATCGTCGCTGGCCGCTTGATCGCTGGTTTTGGTGTCGGCTTCGTCTCCGCCATCATCATCCTGTACATGTCCGAAATTTGCCCGAGAAAAATTCGTGGTGCCCTCGTCTCTGGCTATCAGTTCTGTGAGTACAACTCCTTGTCTTTGTCCAATCAAATACTCATCTCCAACACAGGTATCACCATCGGCCTTCTTCTCGCCGCGTGCGTCACCTATGCCACAGAGTCAAGGACGGATACCGGATCGTATCGTATCCCAATCGGTATCCAATTCGCTTGGGGTCTCATCCTCGGCACTGGTCTTTATCTCCTTCCCGAGTCTCCCCGTTACTTTGTCAAGAAAGACAAGATTGACAATGCCCGTGTCGTGCTCTCGCGACTTCGTGGCCAACCCATGGACTCTGAGTACATCACTTCCGAACTCGCCGAGATCATTGCCAATCACGAGCATGAAAAGACGATCATTCATATCACAGGTTACTGGTCCAGCTGGCTCAATTGCTTCACTGGCTCTCTCTGGGAGGGAAGCAGCAACATCCGCCGCACCATTCTTGGTACTTCTCTCCAGATGATGCAGCAATGGACGGGTGTCAACTTCATCTTTTACTACTCGACTCCTTTCCTTGAGTCCACTGGCGCCATTTCCAACTCTTTCCTCATCTCCCTTATCTTCACCCTCGTCAATGTCCTCTCTACCCCCCTTTCCTTCTGGACCATTGAGAAGTTCGGTCGCCGTCCCCTTCTTATGTAAGTTAATTTGATGGATCAAACACAGCCCAGTCATTCAAGGTTTTCTTCCCATAGTTGGGGTGCGTTTGGCATGCTCATTTGCCAGTTCTTGGTTGCCATCATTGGTGTCACCATCGGATTCAACAAGACACACCTCGACGCCGCTGGCACCACCGTTGCAAACAACATTCCCGCCGTCAATGCCCAGATCGCCTTCATTGCTATCTACATCTTCTTCTTTGCTTCTACGTGGGGTCCCGGTGCCTGGGTCGTGATCGGTGAGTCTTGCCCATCCCATTGCGCATTTCCCCTGTTTCCTCGTGGTGTATTTGTCGGATCTTTGGCTCATTCCACACGTAGGCGAGATCTTCCCGCTCCCTATCCGTTCACGTGGTGTCGCGCTTTCCACGGCTTCCAACTGGTTGTGGAACACCATCATCGCCGTCATCACACCCTACATGGTCAACCCGGACGCAGGTGACCTCCGCTCGTCCGTCTTCTTCATTTGGGTACGTCTTGTGTTCTCCCTCTCCCTTGCCTTGATGGGCTGATGCACGTATCCCGTATCAGGGCTCCCTCTGCACATGCGCCTTTGTCTACGCCTACTTCCTCATACCCGAGACCAAAGGTCTCTCACTCGAGCAAATCGACCGGATGCTCGAACAGACGACACCGCGCACGTCCGTCGGGTGGGTACCCAGGTCGACATACGCGGAGGAGTATGCCAAAGAGAAGGTCGAACACGGGAGTGTGTGAGCGTGCGAGCGTCCACGACCGAACGGCAACACGTTGGGAAAAAATAATCATATCGCATCTATTTTCTACTTTGTCCCTTGTTCGTTTTGGATTTCACTCGCATCATTCACGATCTACGACGGCTGTGTTGTCCTTGTCATTTTTCGTAGGCGTGTCCTCATGTCGTTGATGTGGTTTCTTCTTCCTTCGCGCGCGTTGTGTCGACTCGGATGGTGTCCCTCCATGAAACGGAACAGGCTTTCAAGTAATGTATATAATGATCCCTATCGAGACGATCCTGCGATGGTTGAGTCCTTGTCCTTTCTTCCTCGAATACCTCGTGTAATGTAGGTCTCTTCTTCTCTGATCGGCAAATCATCGATACCTCATCTGAATACACCTTCAATGAATCATGTCATGATGTTGATGTGCGTGTCGTCTTGGCCGATCGGTCGGTCCGGCGTGCATATGCGCGATGCACCACGACGTCACCGAGTCAGGTTCCTAGTAGTGACCGCATCGCCTAGTGCCAAGTCTAGTTCTTTGAGGGGTACGTATGTCATTCCCACCCAAGAACTCCAAGCATAACATCGTCAACGCCTCCCTTCTCTCAGACACAGTCCAAGACGTGCTTGGACTCCCTCGATATCATGATTCATGATCCAAGGATGGATCGACGTCGAAAGTCCGCGCTTCATAAAGCCCGGGTGCAGTTTCGTTTCGGCTTCCTTCTCGACGGGCTGGTGCGACTTGGTAAAGGCAGGGTCTTTGCTTTAAGGATCGCGACTATCACGGCATCGCGAAAGGGGGTGTATGAGGAAAGACAGGGCGATGAGCGAAGAGGTAGCGGAGGCAGCGCAGTCGGACGTTTGACATTCTTAACTGGATCATCAGTGCAGGCGTACTACACCATGGATACCAGCTGAAAGCGCCCTTACGTGTTGATGACCCGGAGAACTTGAAGTGTGGAAAGAACGGGATGCTGGCTCTTCACTCGATGGTCTCCGTTCGTGGAAGAACCTATGATTGGTATTAGAATCGGCATCACTTACTAGTTACTCAGTAGTGTTCAAATTGGAGGAGGATCTGGAGCTGTCTCACGTCAGATATACACTCACAACGACGCAACTTGGTGTACTGAAAAATGGTCTCTTTGTACGGTGATGGGTCGGTCACCGCACACACCGACACGACCTTAAAGTCAACAGACCAACGCAATCGCAGGTTTCCTGCTGAAGCCGTCGTCAACGAACTTGGCAAGTCGCGGTATCATTCACCGATCATTTGGCCATGCTAGAGGCCGAGTACCTAACTGGGATCCGAGTAAGCATTAGCGCCCAAGACCAAATGGCGCTTTGGGGACGAACGAACGGACACGTGCGTCTTACGAGGCAACAACCACAGCATACCACGAGGAAACCAAACACACACCTCTTTCCTTGACGCCTCCAAGTCGAACGTTGCAAACGCGGACCATTGGTGAAGATGTCGTCGTCGACACAGCCCGGTGCGTGGTTGTCTTTGGAAGTTGATTGTTTGATGCTGAAAATTTGGTCAGACCACAATGCCAGGGTAGTTCTTGAAGACGGCTATAAGGGCATGGTATATACAGTCGCATTCCAACCTGACGGAAAGCATGTTCTCGACGGGACGGACGATGGGATTCGACGATGGCGGGTTGCAGATGGTCAAGTGGTAGGAAAGCAGACGGGAGAGGGCGTGAACGCCGTTTCCGTGTCAAGGGATTACAAGTGGGTAGTTTGTGGGACTAATCAGGGAGCGAGCGTTTGGGACGCGGAGATCCGAGAAGAAGCAGTCAAGGTGGAGGGCGGAGATGTGTATGCAGTCGACGTTGCGCCCGACTGCACCAGATTTGCCACCGGGACTAGCGCGGGAAAAGCGAACATTTGGAGCATCACGACCAGGGAGAGACTGGTTGGCCCACTCGAACTTGGCAGTTTTGTCAGTAGCATCAGGTTTTCCCCGGACGGCGAACGTATTGCCACTGTTTACGAAGAAGACCCTTCCATCCACATTTTCAACAGTCGCAATGGTGACCAGCTCATCTCCATCGAGAACATAATGTCTATCACTGCCAGTCCGTTGACTCCCATTGCCTGGTCGATAGATGGTGAACGACTCTTCGCCACATCCGAAGACAGCAAAATCAAGTCCTTCGATGCGTCCACCGGATCCCAACTGGCCGAATGGAAAATTCACGACAACGACGACCCCACTCGCATGTGTATCGCGGTCGCTGCAAACAACACATTCATTGCTTGCTCCGCCGGTCGTTTCGTCTCATTTTGGGACGCTTCAACTCACATTCAAATAGGCATTGTCAAGGACAGTGAGAATATCAAGTCTATTGCCTTGTCACCTGATGGTGGTCGTCTTGCAAGTGGATCTAAAGCCTCGGGGAGGATCAACATCTGGGACCTCAGCAGGGTTCTCCCTGAGTCCTACCTCTCTACCAGTGTAAGCACTGGATTCTTCAGCACGAGAATACCATTTATTCATCAATCCTTCTTTCCGCACCCATGCAACGTTCTTGTTTGACCTAGCCCCAGAACGTAAGTGGTCATTGGTTTCAGTCACCACAGTTCCGTTGCTTACTATTCATATTGTTATCACTTCAGGTGCAAAATGTGAGTTCAGAAAAGGTGTAAGATCTATCGTTTATTCTGATTTACGTACAGGCAGCCGACGGTTCGCGTTCGAATCCTGTGGAACAGGTGGCCGGCAGTCAAGACGACGACGATGCTCTCCTCGAGGTATGAATGAGTGCGGCTCCTCCCCGGGGACATTGCGCTGACGGTGGTCACAGACTGAACTGCCACCGACCTCATCGGCTCCATTGTTTGATTACGATGAGGTAGGTAGCGAGATGGTCTTTTTTGCCTAGTGCTAACAGTACGTGGTAGCCACCCTCTCCAACATCGGATGATCGTCCTGTCGAGTCCAGTACGGTACCACTGGACTCGTCCGAGGTTAACCCACAGCCACCTTCCGGCCCACCAGTGACCTCATCCGCCGAGATAGCTGAGGCTGGCCCAGAGCCGAATGTTAACAACACTCAGATATTCGAGGGAATTCAGCGCCGATCTTTTGGGGGCTGGTTGAGAAAAATAATGGAAAGGAATCGGAATCGGATACCTCATCAAACACCATCAGAGGATTCCCCTCAGACCAGTGCACTGCGAGCAAAACCACCGCCGTCAAACAGGAAAGTTTCGATAATAACCCCCGGTCAGCGGATAAGAGTGTGTGCCTCTTTTGTCCGCTTCCAGGGCCACGGATATCTGACCATTCGACTCAGCGGGTTGTACAGTCACGGCGGATTGGTGATGAACCGGCAGTTCGTTCATTTGTCTATTGGTGTATGGACATCATGAATAATTATTCTTCCTAGGAGAAAGCGACCCAGGAAACGCTTGCGGCGGGTGAGCAGTCCAAGGTCGCTCCATCTGGGGAACAGCCCAAGGTGACCACACAATCGGACGTCGACCCAGCCAATCCTCCCGATGACGCGAAACACGAGTCCTCGGGTGTCCAACATACGATTGAGGTGATGGTATCCTTTATGCCCTCAGAACCGAAGGCTCACGTGGATTATTTTTAGCTACGACCTGGGAAACCGTCATGGCAAAAACTCGATTTTTCGATCTGGGTACCTTCATGGATCTGTTGTGGTCGCACGGTCCATAACGATGAAACGCATTGAACGAGCGACGTCGAGTGGCGGACCACGATCGCCATGTCTATTATAAGCACGTCTATTATTCTCGACCAGTCGTTCTTGTGGAACATTCTGCGCTTTCTTTACTTGGAGACAGACATCCGTACCACTCTCAATATCTGTTGCATATTATACATCAATTATCAGGTTCGTTAGCACCTCTCTTTCGGCTTCCTTCTCGACGGCTGCCGCGACTCGACAAAGGCAGTCTGTACTTCGAGGATCGCGGAGGAACAGCCGGACGTTGACATGACGAATATCTCTAATTGGATCACGTCAGTGCAAGGAGCGCCGTTTTCCACCTCTCTTTCAGCGTCCTTCTCGACGGGCTGCTGCGGTTTGGTAAAGGCAGGACCTTTACTTCGAGGATCGCGACTGTCACGGCAGGGCGAAAGGGGTGTATGAGGAAAGACAGCGCGATGAGCGATCAGGTAGCGGAGGTAGAGCAGCCGGGACGTTGACATGACAGATATTTTTAACTGGATCATCAGTGCAGGCGTACATCACGGATACCGCCATTACATTTTGATGACCCGTCGAACTTGAGGTATGAAATGAACGGGACACTGGGTGGATCGTCTCTTCACTTGATGGTCTCCGTTCCTGGATGTACAAGACGTATGTCTGCTATTAGAATCAACGTCGCTTAGTTACTAGCGCCTCTCAGAGTGGACGTCCGTACTGTTCAAATTCAAGGAGAATCTGGGGCTTTCTCGCGTCAGTTATACACTCACAGCGACGCATCTTGCGTACTGAAAAAAGCGTCTCTTTTCCTTTGAGAAGCTGTACAGTGATAGTCTGTCACCGACGTGACCTAAAGTCAACAGAAAAGCAATCGCAGGTTTCCTGCTGAAATGAACTTGGCAGGTCGCGGTATCATTCACCGATCATTTGGCCATGCCAACGAGTACCTAACCGGGATCCGAAGTAAGCGTTAGCGCCCAGGACAAAACAGGGTGTGCACACCAACCGAATGAACGGACACTGGCACGTGCGTCTTGTGAGACCACACCACAGCATACCACGAGGAAACTGTGACGAACGTGACAAACTGTTGCGCGCGGTAGGACCTGCTCGAGCTCAGTTAGCCATCCGGTACATGACAGCTAGGTACCACCAGTCTTGTTTGGAACCTTGGACTTACCCCAGTCACTTCCTTGTGTGACTCTTCCTTCATGTGACTTTTAAGCTCTCTCAGGAGCTGGCCGTCACAGAAACACACCCCGTTCCTTAACGCCTTCAAGTCCAACATTGCAAACGCGGACCATTGGTGAAGATGTCGTTGACAAAGCCCGGTGCGTGGTTGTCCTTGGAAGTTGATTGTTTGATGCTGAAAATTTGGTTAGACCACAATGCCAGGGTAGTTTTTGAAGACGGCTCTAAGAGGATACATACAATCGCGTTCCACCCTGACGGAAAGCATGTTATCGACGGGACGAGCTATGAGATTCGACGATGGCGGGTTGCAGATGGTCAAGTGGTAGGAAAGCAAACTTTGTCAGAAGTGAACGTGAGCGCCGTTTCCGTGTCAAGGGATTACAAGTGGGTAGTTTGTGGAACTGGTGAGGGAGTGAGCGTTTGGGACGCGGAGATCCGAGAAGAAGCAGTCAGATTGGAGGGCGAACCAGAGGATGTGGAAGCAGTCGACGTTGCGCCCGACTGCACCAGGTTTGCAACAGGAAGTTGGCAGGCGAAAGCGAGCATCTGGAACATCGCGACCGGGGAGAGACTGGTTGGCCCACTCGAACTTGGCGACTCGGGTGTTGTCGTTGGCATCAGGTTTTCTCCGGACGGCGAACGTATTGCCACTGCCCGCAGCGAAGACCCTTCCATCCACATTTTCAATAGTCGCAACGGTGACCAGCTCATCTCCATCGAGAACCCAATGGAAACCATGAGTCCGTTGACTCCCATTGCCTGGTCGATGGATGGTGAACGACTCTTCGCCACATCCGAAGACAGCAAATCAAGTCCTTTGATGCGTCCACTGGATCCCAACTGGCCGAATGGAAAATTCACGACAACAACGACCCATATCACATGTGTATTGCAGTTGCTGCAAACAACACGTTCATTGCTTGCTCCGCCGGTCTTTTCGTCTCATTCTGGGACACTTTAACTCACACTCAAATAGGGATTGTCGAGGACAGCGAGACTGTCCAGTGTATTGCCTTGTCACCTGACGGTAGCCGTCTTGCAAGTGGATCTAAAAGGTCAGGGAGGATCAGCATCTGGGACCTCAGCAGTGTTCTCGAGGAGTCCTACCTCTCTACCAATGTAAGTACTGGATTCTACAGCACGAGAATGCCACTTATTCATCAATCCTTCTTTTTGCACCCATGGAACGTTCTTGTTTGACCTGACCCCAGAACGTAAGTGGTCGTTGGTTTCAGTCATTGACAGTTCTATCGCTTAACATTTTCCTCCTTATCTTCAGACCCAAGATGCAAGTTCAGAGCGGCCTCAAGATCAACCTGAGTCCGATGCATTACCCCCAGACTCATGCCAAGTTGACCCGCACCCGCCTCCCGGCCCAACGTCGACCTCGTCTGTCGAGACGCATGACCCCAGAACCGAATCCTGACAACGCCGTGTCATCCGAGGGAACTCAACGTCAAACTCTTGAGGGGTGAATACAAGGACGTGGGAGCAGGTGGTAGCCTAGGAAAGCACATGGTCCGTCTTCTTTAGTTCGCATGATCGTCGTCAAGCTCGTGACGTGGGTCATCTTGAAACGCCTTAGTTAATTCATGCATCTACTTCGCATTGGGGATTACTCTCTTACTTTCTGGCCCAGACGATCCTTCTTTTTGTTGACAACCAACGACCTCCATGTCAGTGGGCGGTATATTGAGATCGACAGTTTGAATGCCCAGTCCTCCCGAACGATGGTTGCGTCGTCAAATTCCACATACTCCATGTTGTTATGCCAGGAGTAAACGAGGAGATATGGGTGGAAAAGAGTAACGACCGCTTTCAGGGTCAATGGCAAATTGCGAGACGTGTACAGACTTGTTATGCCTATGTATGGTTCTCGAAGACTCAATCTTCCGTTGGATCCGATAGCAACGTACATGACCGTCGTCAGACGTCCTGCCCACGAGCACTTGAACAGGAATGAGTCACGACCACGTAGTTTTGAGATGGGTGACTAGGGCGAGCTGCCTTGTTAGTCCAGACCTAGATCGTCACCATTGACGGCGGAAAATATACCATCGACAGTACCATTTTACAGGGACCGAGATACTCCGGATTGTGCGCGCGCTGATGTACGGGGAAGATGATAGGGATGCTGAGTTTGCGTTCGAATCTCAGACTTGGGCTTGTCAACGATCTTGTGAGGATGTCGTGGCCGCCTATCGAACGACAGACTGCAAGACGAGTATGGTTTGCATTTCGGATTGGCAGCCCACGAAGATTTCGAACGAGAGTTTCGACTGGTTCAGATGAAGTCGAAGAACAGATTGTAAGCAGCGAGGGCGAGGATGACGAGATGTGCATCCGTTTACTTGATGGTCTGCAGGGTTCGACGGCCACAGAGAGATATTGGTCACTGCACTGGACCACTTGCAAAGCATGCAATAAGATAACATCATCGTTTGCTATCAGGGAAGGAACGTACAATGTAATCCATAAGCGTGGCGTCAGCGCGGTCCTCGATATGCTCTACCCGAAGCTTTTCATTCGTCGAGCGACCACCTGCGGAGGAATGATGACGGCTGGAGCGAGCGGCCTGCCATCGTGCCTTCCACCGTCCGTGCACGAATCCTAAAACGCCTGTTAGCGCGCTTATAACTACAAAGGAGGGACTTAGTAGACGCGTTCGCACCCCAAAGGATACGATCGTATTGATCTTCGCGAGGTCGGTTCCCGCGTTCACGTCGGAGACATTTCCCCAGAGAGGCCCACAGTGGGGATGAAACGGCGAGATGGACGTCGGTCTCGTTGAGTCCTTGACGGGGTAACGCTGTGGTGTCAGTGTAGACAACGCGAATGGGAGAAAGAAATCGAATGGGCTTCATGGATTCAAAGGGCATCGTGATGTCACGTGAAAAAGCGACATTTTATTGGGTAACGAAATGCTTCCCGGCTATCGGAAACGAGCAAGACAACCGTGACAGCCACCAGGGTGCAATCCATGCTCGAATGGTAAGCAGCCAAAACTCACCAGCACTCAGCCTTGAGGAGAATGCGTATGAAGGCAGTGATAAGCTTCTGGAAGCCATAAAGCGTGAGAAGAGGGTAGAGGAAACCCAGAGCGACGATCATCTGGGCGAGTCACGAGGGATGGATTAGCTTGCACGCGGTCACAGAACCAGTAAAATAAGATTCGTTAGCGAACCGACTCAAACTTTGACAACGGCTGCCGTGTTCATGGAATCATGGATCATGCGGCAGCGCTGGACAGTCACACCGGCAACTTTGATCGATGATCACCGCAAACCGTCATTGGCTCCTTTTCCAGAACCATCAATTGATCAAGCTAACGAGGCTCCCAGGCTCTCGGTCGTCGCACTCAATCGTATCATATAATGGACATAAAAAAACTCACCTCTGACATCTTGGAGGGCAAAACACGGGTCCTATCCTTTGACAATGTCGCCTCTGGGCAGAACAAGAACATCACTGTTGGCGTCCTTTCCGCGCTAAAAAAAAAAAACTTTTCGAGGCTCGCTTTTGCTGCAGAGCGTAGCACCCCTCTCATATCCCGAATCCTTGCGTCGCTATGCTCAAGGAAAACGGTCGACGTACGTACAACCTCTTTAACATTCCCGCCGTCAATACCCAGATCGCCTTCATTGATATCTACATCTTCTTCTTTGCTTCCACGTGGGGTCCCGGTGCCTGCGTCATGATCGGTGAGTCTTGCCCATCCCATTTATATTTCCATCCCATTGCGCATTTCCCCCATTTCATCGTGGTGTATTTGTGGCTCATTCCACACGTAGGCGAGATCTTCAAGTTCCCGCTCCCTATCCGTTCACGTGGTGTCGCACTTTCAACTGGTTCTGGCACACCATCATCGCCGTCATCACACCCTACATGGTCAACCCGGACGCGGGTGACCTCCGCTCGTCCGTCTTCTTTATTTGGGTACGTCTTGTGCTCTTCCTCTCCCTTGATGGGCTGATGCACGTATCCCGTATCAGGGTTCCCTCTGCACGTGCGCCTTTGTCTACGCCTACTTCCTCATACCCGAGACCAAAGGTCTCTCACTCAAGCAAATCGACCGGATGCTCGAACAGACGACACCGCGCACGTCCGTAGGGTTATCCAAGTCGACATACGCGGAGGAGTATGCCAAGGAGAAGGTTGAGCACGGTAGTGTGTAAGCGTGCGAGCGTCCACGACCGAACGGCAACACGTTGGGGAAAAATAATAATCATATCGTATCTATTTTCTACTTTGTCCCTTCTTCGTTTTGGATTTCACTCGCATCATTCACGATCTACGACGACTGTGTTGTCTTTGTCATTTTTCGTAGGCGTGTCCTCATGTCGTTGATGTGGTCTCTTCTTCCTTCGCGCGCGTTGTGTCGACTCGGATGGTGTCCCTCCATGAAACGGAACAGGCTTTCAAGTAATGTATATAATGATCCTATCGAGACGATCTCGCGATGGTTGAGTCCTTGTCCTTTCTTCCTCGAATACCTCGTGTAATGTAGGTCTCTTATTTGCTGATCGGTAAATCATATCGATACCACATCTGAATACACCTTCAATAAATCATGTCATGATGCTGATGCGCGTGTGGTCTTGGCCGATAGGTCGGTCCGGCGTGCATATGCGCGATGCACCACGACATCACCGAATCAGGTTCCGAGGTAGTAGTGACCGCGTCGCCTAGTCGCGGTGCCAAGTCCAGTTCTTTAAGGGGTACGCATGTCATTCCTACCCAAGAACTCCAAGTATAACATCGTCAACGCCTGCCTTCTCTCATACACAGTCCAGGACATGCTTAGACTCCCTCGATACCATGATTCATGATCCAAGGATGGATCGACGTCAAAAGTCCGCGCTCGATAGAGCCTGGGCGCAGTTTCGTACCTCTCTTTCGGCGTCCTTCTCGACGGGGCTGCTGCGACTTGGTAAAGGCAGGGTCTTTACTTTAAGGATCGCGACTGTCACGGTATGGCAAAAGGGGTGATGAGGACAGACAGGGCGATGAGCGAAGAGGTAGCGGAGGCAGAGCAGTCGGACGTTTGACATTCTTAACTGGATCATCAGTGCAGGCGTACACCACGAATACCAGCTGAAAGCGCCATTACGTTTTGATGACCTGGAGAACTCGAGGTATGAAATGAACGGGATGGGATCGTGTCTTCACTCGATGGTCTCCGTTCGTGGAAGAACCTATGATTGGTATTAGAATCGGCATTACTTACGAGTTACTCAGTAGTGTTCAAATTCGAAGAGAATCTGGCGCTTTGTCGTGTCAGATATACATTCACAGCGACGCAACTTGCTGTACTGACAGATCGTCTCCTTTGAGGAGCTGTACAGTGATAGTCTTCACCGCACACGCCGACGCGCCATAAAGTCAACAGACCAACGCAATCGCAGGTTTCCTGCTGAAGCTGTCTTCAGCAAACTTGGCAAGTCGCGGTATCGTTCACCGATCATTTGGCCATACCAACGAGTACCTAACTGGGATCCGAGTAAGCATTAGCGCCCAAGACAAAAGGCGCTTTGTAGACGAACCGAACGAATGGACACCTGCGTCTTGTGAGGCAACAACCACAGCATACCACGCGGAAACCAATACACACCTCTTTCCTTGACGCCTCCAAGTCGACAGTTACAAACGCGGACCATTGGTAAGGATGTCGTCGTCCACAAAGCCCGGTGCATGGTTGTCCTTGGATGTGATTGTTTGATGCTGAAAATTTGGTCAGACCACAATACCAGGGTAGTTCTTGAAGGCGGCACTAAGAGGATGGTATTTACAGTCGCATTCCACCCTGATGGAAAGCATGTTATCGACGGGACGAACGATGGGATTCGACGATGGCGGGTTGCAGACGGTCAAGTGGTAGGAAAGAAAACGGGAGAGGGCGTGAACACCGTTTCCGTGTCAAGGGATCACAAGTGGGTAGCTTGTGGGACTGGTCAGGGAGCAAGTGTTTGGGACGTGGACTCGGAGATCGGAGAAAACGCAGTCAAGGTGGGTCGGTAATTGCAGTTGATGTCGTGCCAGACTGCACCAGGTTTGCCACTGGGACTTACGAGGGGAAAGTAAGCATCTGGGACTGACAGATTCTAAGAGAAGGCAGGAGTTGCCCAAGACTCAGCCACTGCCTAAGCACATACTGTAGTGAATTATTGTCGAGGGTCTCAATCAGCCTGCCTCCAAAACACCTGCTTGAAACAGAGGACCCCGGCCCGGGCCCGATGGATTCTCGGGCCATGGGTATCAGGTCGGCCCGAACCATTAGAGATAGGCAACGTCGGCCGAGGCATATGTGTGGGCCTGCGTATGATGTATACTCAAATTGTCGTAGAGTTATATCCAGGCCCAATGTACATTTTGTTGAATTTTGATCGATGGGAACTGGTGGGCCTAATGACACGGACTTGTTGCGAGATCGAGAATGTGAACCGGGCCCGTTTTCGGATATAGCAGAGTTGGGCTGTGGGTGTTGACCGGGCCGATGCGCGGGGATCTGAGTCATCTTCGAGACAATCGAGGGGGCCTATTCTGGGCCTTGGGCAATTAGTTTGAAGTTGTGCAATGGGCCCGAGAACATGGACTTCCTCTCGGGATAGAGAGGGTCGAGTGGGCCCAAGATATTGTTGGGTGCTTTTTGCCCGAAGATGTCCCATCAGCCCGAGGGAATTCATGCCTGGTTGGATGGATGGAGTCAAGTGAGCCCATGTTTGGATTTGGGTCATTTGGTCCGAGGATTTCACATGGGCCATGTAAGTAGGGAGGTCTGCCTTGATCGTGAGGATTGAGTGGGCCCTTGAAGAGACTGTCGCAATTTGGTCTGAGAACGTTGAATGGGCCCGATAGTAGGTACTGCGAAAAATGGTTGAGCGGATAAAGAGGGCCTGCGTTGGGCCAGGAGTAATTTCATTCTGAAGGTGTCGAATGGGCCTGCAAGTGAGGACATATTATTTCATCGAGTAGGTAGAGCAGGCCCTTGCTGTGCCAATTCGCACCTTGGTCCGAAAGTATTGGATGGGCCTAATCTCACTAGGGTCTGTCGTGGGTATGGATAACCCACGTGGGTCATGGGTGTGGGTGCTTGGTGGGTGTGGGTGTGGGTATGAGTGCTGGACACCCACACCCACACCCACACCCATGCCGTGGGTTTGGCTCAAAAATTAATATTTTATTATGAACATTATATCAACACTCT